>JAQSVH010166874.1:0-23417 GCA_029448705.1 Adansonia digitata
GATTAATCCATGTATGAATCATTAGCCTAACATATTTCAAGCATATTTATACATTAGCTTACATCTTGTCATGAATCATTGGCATTTTTAGCAACCATAACATTTTTTTGTCAAAATGTATAACATTTCCTTTGTCTAGGCCATTGGTAAAGTTAGCATCCCCATTCATGTTATGTGCCATCCCTTTATATGTTTGTTGTCTTCTCCTTGTCAAAATGCATGCTTGATGGCTGTCAAAAACTGATTTTCAAAACCTCCCGAAGCCAAGCATTTTAGCTTCAACCGATGAGGATTAGCATGGATTTATCATTTTTCTTAAAGTTAGTAAAATATCTTGGGGAAAATTAAGTTTTCCAGATCTGCAATCTTAGTTAAACGAACTAAAATCTTTTGATTTTGCAACAAAAATGACCTTGCACTTGTTCCCTAAATGTTTGTACCTTGTTTTTGAGTCAAAACCTTGAGTGGTATGATTAACAGGCTGTTTCATTATCCCAAATTACTTTTAGGCTATGCAAATGAGATCGTGATGGTCATGCCACTCTTTCCCTTTAGTCACGGATGTTTGAATGTAAATGACTCGAGTTTGGACCCGTGAACATAAAGAAAATAAGAAATATCCCTTGCTTTGCTTTGCCCTTTGCTGGCAACACAACTATTGCAAATTGAAAAATCACTTTAAAATCTTAAATGATTTTTCATGAATTTTCTGATATTTTTCTTTGAATGTGTGTCAAAATGTCTTTAAAAAGAGGTCTTCTCCATCCCCAGATCAATTGAGATGAAAGAGTTATGATTTTTTAAACCTAGACTATCTAGAATCCCTAGAGTGAACAAAGAGCATTATGGTTGGGCCTTTTAGGTCCACTAAACGATTTTTCCAAATCCATCCAGAATTTTTGCTAAAAAGTTCATGAAATTCCCTTTTCGGAAAGGTATTATTTGCAATTTTTTGATGCCAAATGAGTGAAGGATGATTTTTCAAATTTTGACACACCTTGTTCCCCGTATGCTTTGCCAGCAGCAAAATTAATCCAAACTTGAAAATTTATTCCCCTGAAAAATGACTTTTTAGGATATTGGGAATATTTTTAAATTGACTATCGTCGAGTTACCTTTCTAACGGTATCTTGTCCACCCTCTAAAGCCTTCAAACCAATTTAGAATAAATTTAGAAAATGGGACGCATGATGCTATCCCCTATTCTCGATCATGGTCAAAATTAAGTTGTTTCCCCAAATTTCATCTCGAGACATTTGAATTTCACCGTATCACCTAGATCAACCTTAAGAACATGCTTGGAATAGGCTTGTATTAAGGCACGAACATATTTTACATCTTTACCATCCTCATTGACAATAATTTTTTTACCAAAAGTCGTCAAAATGCTCACTCATTTTTTAAATTGCAAAGTTTTGTCAACTTAATTTTTTTTCAACTGGACTTCTTTAAAGAGTGTCAGATATATCACTTTTGGGATACTACAATCCCAACCTTCTAAGGGGATACTCCAACCCTATCTTTCAAAATTGTTAAGATTTACAAATCTTTCTTTGTCAAAATTATTTGTCATCCACGGTGATACTTCAACCCCATCTTTTCAAGGGGATAATTCAACCCTTTATTTCAAATTCAATTAAAATTTTCTCCTTCCTGGACTTTCATGAATATGTCAAAAAAACTTCATTTAATCAAGAAACCAAGATGAATCTAAAAAATTATCGATTCGGTTATTCCTAGATAATCGATGCTAATTGGGAGATAAATTCCCATAGTTCATCCTTTTTTGTTATCATTGCATTGAATGATCCATGTTATGTTACTTCATTTATTGCCTTACTAACATGATTTCTTTTGTGATGATTATTTGCATTCGTGTTTTCCAATCATTTCATGTAAAACTAAAGGTAATATTCCATGTGGGTGTCTCTTCAGTGCCTAAAGTGGAATATTTAATTTTTCAAAGTAAAATCCAAAGGTCATTTTTATTGAAAAATCTATATATTCCCCATCTTTCTAGGGCATATATAAGATTAAATCCTTTTCATCAAAACCTGGATTTATATGTCTATAAGATTAATGCATTAATGGGGGTTATATCGAAATAATAATAGTTAAGATCGAAAGAATCAAAACTGAGACATAGCTAGTAAGGTACCAATTTTGAGCATCACGAAGAGGTTTGTAGCTCATCATTCATGACCAATTCCTGAACCCAACAATGAATCTTTATACTAAGTAGACCATGGGATTGGTGTTTTGAGTTTCATAACTGAAAACATAGGTTTTAATAGGCATCTGATCATGCCTAGCCCTAAATGATCAGTGGTGACTCTAAGCGTTGGCTACTTAGTAATGGTCATCTAAGCCAATAAGATGAGCAGTGTATCATATGGTTCACTTCACTGTACCATAAGTCAAGAATCTGTATATTCTCATTCTCATCATATCACCAAAAAAAAGTCTCGCTCAAGAAGACATTTTCATGTCAGGAAAATACTTTAAGTTGCATGCACCAATAAATTCGCAAGGATCCACCTCGAGGTTTATAGTGACACCAATCAGGAGAATGTGTTTACGGTGCCTAATCATGAAAACAAAGGAGACATTATGTGAGTCCATGTTTATCCTAGTTGACAGACGAATAGTTTTTCTAAAAAATGGTTTGAAGAGAAGTTTATTTTATGAAACCAAAGGCTTAATTCATTTATCCTAGCAAGGATAATGTGTTTATGGTACCCAATCATGAAAAGAATGGAGATTATTACATGAATCAATGTTTATCCCAATTGACAGATAAGTTTTTCTTCTAAGAAATGGCGAGAAGTGAAGTTTTTCTTATTAATCCAAAGCCTAAATTCATTTATCCCAAGAAGAAGAATGAATTTATGGTGCACAATCATTAAAAAAAAGAGATTATTATATGAATCCATGTTTATCCCCATTGATAGATTAACTTTGAGTTTAAGAAATGGTAGGAAGTGATGCTTCTCTTATGAAACAAAAGCATTAATTCATTTATCCCAATGAGAAAAATGAATTTATGGAGCCCAATCATTAAAAGAAAAGATATTATTATGTGAATATGTTTTTATCCAAATCGTCAAACGAACATTAATTCTAAAAATAGGAGAGAGAGAAGTGTTTCTTACGAAACCAAAGCATCAATTCACTTATCCCAACAAAGAGAATGAATTTGGGGTGCCCAATCATTTAAAGAAGGGAATTATTATGTGAATCCGTGTTTACCCTAATTGAAAGATAAACTTTCATTCTAAAAATGGTAGAAAGAAAAGTTTTTCTTATGAAACCAAAGCATTAATATCATATATTCCAATGAAGAGAACATGTTTGTGGTGCCCAATCATGAAAAGAAAAGATTATTATGTGAATCTGTGTGTGCCTAAATTGACAAACGAATATTAATTCTAAAAATAGTGGAAAAATAAGTTTTTCCTATGAAACCAAAGCATCAATGTCATTTTTCCCAATGAGGAGAATGTGTTTATGGTGCCAAATCTTGAAAGGAAAAGAGATTATTATGTGAATCCACATTCATCCCAATTGACAGATAAACATTAATTTTAAAACTGGTAGAAAAAAAATGCTTTTCGTATGAAACCAAAGCATCAATGTCATTTTTCCCAATTAAAAGAATATGTTTATGGTTCCTTATCATTAAAAGAAAGGAAATTATTATGTGAATCCATTTTTTCCTAAAACAATGGATGAACATTAATTCTAAAAATGGTGGAAAAAGAAGCATTTTTTATGAAACTAAAGCATCAATATCATTTGTCCCAATGAGGAGATTATGTTTATTGTGCCTAATCATGAAAAAAAAGATTATTTTGTGAATTCATGTTTGTCCAAATCGAAAGACGAACATTAATTCTAAAAATGGTAGAAAGAGAAGTTTTTCTTACGAAACCAAAGGATCAATATCATTTATCCCAATGAGGAGAATGTGTTTATGGTGCCCAATCATGAAAAGAAAGAAGATTGTTACATAAATCTATGTTTATGCCAATTAACAGACGAACTTTGATTCAAAAAAATGGTGGGGAGTGAAGTTTTTTGTATAAAACCAAAGCATCAATTCATTTATCCTAGATGAGAATGAATTTGGGGTGCCCAATCATTAAAAGAATATAGATTATTATCTGAATCTGTGTTTACCCCAATTGACAAATGAATATTAATTGTAAAAATGGTAGAAAAAAAAGCTTTTCTTACAAAACCAAAGAATCAATGTCATTTATCCCAATTAGAAGAATATGTTTATGGTTCCTTATCATGAAAAAAAAAAGAGATTACTATATGAGTCCGTGGCTGTCCAAATTAAAGGACGAACATGAATTCAAAAAATGGTAGAAAATGGAGTTTTTCTTATGAAACCAAAGCATCTATATCATTTATCCTAATGAGGAGAATGAGTTTATAGTTTCTAACAAAGAAAGGACAAGAGATAATTACATAAATCGATGCTTATCCCAATTGACAGATGAACTTTGATTCTAAAAATAGTAGGAAGTAAAGTTTTTGTTATGAAACCAAAGCATTAATTCATTTATCCCAATGAAAAGAATGAATTTGTTGTGCCCAATCATTAAAAGAAAGGAGATTATTATGTGAATCTGTGTTTATCCTAATTGAAAGACAAACATTAATTCCAAAAATTGTAGAAACAGAAGTTTTTTCTATGAAACCAAAGCATCAATATCATTTTTCGCAATAGGGAGAATATGTTCATGGTGCCCAAGCATGGAAAGAAAGGAAAATATTATAGAATTCGAGTTTATCCCAATTGAATGATGAACTTTGATTCTAAAAAATGGTGGGAAGTAAAGTTTTTCTTATAAAAACCAAAGCCTCAATTCATTTATTATAAATAGGAGAATGAATTTGTGATGCCCAATTATTAAAGAAAAGGAGACTATGATGTTAAACCATGTTTATCATAGTCAAAAGATGAACATTAGTTCAAAAAATGGTAGAAAAAAAGTTTTTATTATGAAGCCAAAGCATCTATATCATTTATCCTAGTGAAAAGAATGTGGTTATGGTGCCTAATCATAGAAAAAAAGAAAATTATTACATGAATTTATGTTTACTCCAATTGGTAGACGAACGTTGTTTTTTAAAAAAAGTGGGAACTGCAGTTTTTCTTGTGAAACCAAAGCATCAATTTATTTATCCCAATGAGGAGAATGAATTTGTGGGGCACAATCACTAAAAGAAAGGAGATTATTATATGAATCCATGCTCATCCTAATTTAAAGATGAACTTTAATTCTAAAAATGGTAGAAAGAGAAGTTTTTCTTATGAAACCAAAGCATTTATATCATTTATCCCAATGAGAAGAATGTGTTTACGATGCCTAATCATGAAAAGAAAGAAGATTATTACGTGAATCCATGTGTATCCCAATTGACGAAGTGAAGTTTTTGTTATGAAACCAAAGCCTTAAGTTATTTATCCGAATGAAGAAAATGAATTTGTGGTGCCTAATCATTAAAAGAAAGGAGATTATTATGTGAATCTATATTTATTCTAATTAAAAGACTACGAATAATTCTAAAAATAGTAGAAAGAGAAGTTTTTCTTATGAAGCCAAAGTATCAGTATCATTTATCCCAATGAAAAGAATATGTTCATGGTCCCCAATCATGAAACAAAAGGAAATTATTATGTAAATTTCCTAATTGATGGATGAACTTTGATTCTAAAAAATGGTGTGTAGTGAAGTTTTTCTAATAAACCAAAGGCTTAATTCATTTATCCTAAAGAGCATAATGAATTTGTGGTGCCCAATCATTAAAAGACATGAGATCATTATGTGAATTTGTGTTTATCCTAATTGAAAGACAAATATTAATTCTAAAAATGGTAGAAAGAAAAGTTTGTCTTGTGAAACTGAAGCATCTATGCCAATTATCCGAATAAAGAGAATGTTTTTATGGTACCCAATCATCAAAAAAATGGAGATTATTACGTGAACCCATGTTTATCATAATTAACGGATGAACTTTAATTCAAAAAAAATAGTGTGAAGTGAAGTTTTTCTTATGAAACCAAAGCATCAATTGATTTATCCTAATGAGGAGAATGAATTTGTAGTGCTCAATCATTAAAAGAATGGAGATTATTATGTCAATCAGTGTTTACCATAATTAAAAGATGAATATTAATTCTAAAACTGAAGGAAAGTGAAGTTTTTCTTATGAAACCAAAGCATCAATATCATTTATCCCAATGAGGAGAAGGTATTTATGGAGCCCAATCATGAAACAAAATGAGATTATTATGTGAATCAATGTTTACCCCAATTAAAGAATGAACTTTGATTCTAAAAAGTGATGGAAAGTGAAGTTTTTCTTATAAAACCAAAGCCTCAATTCATTTATCCTAAAGAGGAGAATGAATTTGTAGTGCCCAACCATTAAAGAAAAGGAGATTTTTATGTGAAATAGTGTTTATAACAATTAAAAGATGAACATTAATTCTAAAAATGGTAGAAAGAGAAGTTTTTCTTGTGAAACCAAAACATCTATATCATTAATCCCAATGAAGAGAATGTGTTTATGGTGCCCAATCATGGAAAGAAAGGAGATTATTACATGAATTCATTTTTATCCCAATTGATAGACTAACTTCGTTTTTAAAAACTGGTGGGAAGAGAAGTTTTTCTTATGAAACCAAAGCATCAATTCATTTATCTCAGTGAGGAGAATGAATTTACATTGCATAATCATTAAAAGAAAGGAGATTATTATGTGAATTCATGCTCATCCTAATTTAAAGATAAACTTTAATTCTAAAAATGGTAAAAAGCAAAATTTTTTTACTGAAGCCAAAGCATTGATATCATTTATCCCAATGAGGAGAATATGTTTACAGTGCCCAATCATGAAGAAAAAGGAGATTATTACATGAATCCATGTTTATCCCATTTCACAAATGAACTTTGATTCTAAAAAATGGTGGGAAGTAAAGTTTTTCTTATGAAACCAAAGCCTCAATTCATTTATCCCAATGAAGAAAATGAATTTGTGGTGCTCAATCACTAAAACAAAGAAGATTATTTTGTGAATTTATGTTTATCCAAATTAAAAGATGAACATTAATTCTAAAAATGGTAGAAAATGAAGTTTTTCTTACGAAACCAAAGCATCGATATCATTTATCCCAATGAGGAGAATGTGTTCATGGTGCCTAATCATGAAACGAAATGAGATTATTACGTGAATCAATGTTTACCCAATTGAAGGATGAACTTTGATTCTAAAAAATGGCGGGAAGCGAAGTTTTCTCTATAAAACCAAAGCCTCAATTCATTTATCCTAAAGAGGAGAATGAATTTGTAGTGTCCGATCATTAAAGAAAAACAGATTATTATGTGAAACCATGTTTATCACAATTGAAAGGTGAACATTAATTCTAAAAATGGTAGAAAGAGAAGTTTTTCTTATGAAACCAAAGCATCTATATCACTTATCCCAATAAAGAGAATGTGTTTATGGTGCCCAATCATGGAAAGAAAGGAGATTATTACATGAATTCATGTTTATCTCAATTGATAGACGAACTTTATCTCTAAAAACTAGTGGGAAGTGAAGTTTTTCCTATGAAACCAAAGCATCAATTCATTTATCCCAATAAGGAGAATGAATTTGTGGTGCCTAATCATTAAAAGAAAGAATATTATTATGTGAATCCGTGTTTATCCCAGTTAAAAGATGAATATTAATTCTAAAAATGGTGGAAAGTGAAGTTTTTTTCTTACAAAAGCAAAGCATTGATATCATTTATCCCAATGAGGAGAATGTGTTCATAGAGCCCAATCATTAAACAAAATGAGATTATTACGTGAATCGATGTTTATCGCAATGAAAAGATGAACTTTGATTTTAAAAAATGGTGAGAAGTGAAGTTTTTCTTATAAAACCAAAGCCTCAATTCATTTATCTTAAAGTCAAAAATGAATTTGTGGTGCCCAATCATTAAAGGAAAGGAGATTATTATGTGAAACTGTGTTTATCACAATTTAAAATGAACATTAATTCTAAAAATGCTAGAAAAAGAAGTTTTTCTTATGAAACCAAAGCATCTATATTATTTATCCCAATGAAGAGAACATGTTTATGGCGCCCAATCATGGAAAGAAAGGAGATTATTACATGAATTCGTATTTATCTCAATTGATAGACGAACTTTGTTTCTAAAAACTGGTGGGAAGTGAAGTTTTTCTTATAAAACCAAAGCATCAATTCATTTATCCCAATAAGGAGAATGAATTTGTGGTATGCAATCATTAAAAGAAAGAAGATTATTTATGTGAATTCGTGCTCATCCTAATTGAAAGATGAACTTTAATTCTAAAAATGGTAGAAAGAGAAGTTTTTCTTATGAAAACAAAGCATTGATATCATTTATCCCAATGAGGAGAATGTGTTCATGGAGCCCAATCATTAAACGAAATGGGATTGTTACGTGAATCGATGTTTATCACAATGGAATGATGAACTTTGATTTTAAAAAATGGTGAGAAGTGAAGTTTTTCTTATAAAACCAAAGCCTCAATTCATTTATCCTAAAGTGGAGAATGAATTTGTGGTGCCTAATCATTAAAGAAAGGGGATTATTATGTGAAACCATGTTTATCACAATTAAAAATAAACATTAATTTTAAAATTGGTAGAAAGAGAACTTTTTCTTATGAAACCAAAGCATTAATATCATTTAACCTAATGAAGAGAATGTGTTCATGTGCCCAATCATGAAACGAAAGGAGATTATTACATGAATTTGTGTTTATTCCAATTGGTAGATGAACTTTTATTTCAAAACAAAATGGGAAGTGCAGTTTTTCTTATGAAACCAAAGCGTCATTTCATTTATCCCAATAAGGAGAATGAATTTGTGGGGCACAATCATTAGAAGAAAGGGGATTATTATGTGAATCTATGCTCATCCAAATTTAAAGATGAACTTTAATTCTAAAAATGGCAGAAAGAGAAGTTTTTCTTATGAAACCAAAGCATTGATATCATTTGTCCCAATGAGGAGAATGTGTTTACGATGCCCAATCATGAAAAGAAAAGAGATTATTACGTAAATCCCTGTGTATCCCAATTGACGAAGTATAGTTTTTGTTGTGAAACTAAAGCCTTAATTCATTTATTCGAATGAGGAAAATGAATTTATGGTGCCTAATTATTAAAAGAAAGGAGATTATTATGTGAATCCATGTTTATTCTAATTGAAAGGCTAACGTTAATTCTAAAAATGGTAGAAAGAGAAGTTTTTCTTATGAAACCAAAGCATCAATATCATTTATCCCAATGAAAAAAATATGTTCATCGTCCCCAATCATGAAACAAAAGGAGATTATTACGTAAATCCAAGTTTATCCCAATTAATGGACAAACTTTGATTCTAAAAAATGGTGTGTAGTGAAATTTTTTTAATGAAACCGAAGGCTTAATTCATTTATCCTAAAGAGCAGAATGAATTTATGGTGCCCAATCATTAAAAGACAGGAGATCATTATGTGAATCTGCATTTATCCCAATTGCAAGACAAACATTAATGCTAAAAATGGTAGAAAGAAAAGTTTTTCTTGTGAAACCGTAGCATCTATACCAATTATCCTAATGAGAAGAATGTGTTTATGGTACCCAATCATCAAAAGAAAGGAGATTATTACGTGAACCCATGTTTATCCTAATTGACGGATGAACTTTAATTCTAAAAAATAGTGTAAAGTGAAGTTCTTCTTATGAAACCAAAGCATTAATTTATTTGTCCTAATGAGGAGACTGAATTTGTAGTGCTCAATCATTAAAAGAATGGAGATTATTATGTCAATCCGTGTTTACTCTAATTGAAAGATGAACATTAATTCTAAAATTGTTGGAAAGTGAAGTTTTTCTTATGAAACCAATGCATCAATATCATTTATCCCAATGAGGAAAAGGTATTCATGGAGCCCAATCATGAAATGAAATGAGATTATTATGTGAATCGATGTTTACCCCAATTGAAGGATGAACTTCGAATCTAAAAAGTGATGGAAAGTGAAGTTTTTCTTATAAAACCAAGGCCTCAATTCATTTATCCTAAAGAGGAGAATGAATTTGTAGTGCCCAACCATTAAAGGAAAATAGATTGTTATGTGAAACAGTGTTTATAACAATTGAAAAATGAACATTAATTCTAAAATGGTAGAAAGAAAAGTTTTTCTTATGAAACCAAAGCATCAATTCATTTATCCCAATGAGGAGAATGATTTTGTGGTGCACAATCATTAAAAGAAAGCAGATAATTATAATTCATTTATCCCAGTGAAGGATATGAATTTGTGGTGCCCAATCATTAAAAGAACGAAGATTTTATGTAAATCCGTGTTTATCCCAATTGAAAGATGAATATTAATTCTAAAAATGGTGCAAATCGAAGTTTTTCTTATAAAACCAAAGCATCAATATCATTTATCCCAATGAGGAGAATGTGTTCATGGTGCCTAATCATGAAACAAAATAAGATTATTACATGAATTGATGTTTACCTAATTGAAGGATGAACTTTGATTCTAAAAAATGGTGGGAAGCGAAGTTTTTCCTATAAAACCAAAGCCTCAATTTATTTATCCTAAAGAGGAGAATGAATTTGTAGTGTCCAATCATTAAAGGAGTGAAGATTATTATGTGAAACCATGCTCATAACAATTGAAAGATGAACATTAATTTTAAAAATGGTAGAAAGGGAAGTTTTTCTTATGAAACCAAAACATCTATTTCATTTATCCCAATGAAGAGAACATCTTTATGGTGCCCAATCACAGAAAGAAAGGAGATTATTTCATGAATTCATTTTTATCTCAATTGATAGATGAACTTTATCTCTAAAAACTAGTGGGAAGCGAAGTTTTTCTTGTAAAACGAAAGCATCAATTCATTTATCCCAATAAGGAAAATGAATTTGTGGTGTGCAATCATTAAAAGAAAAGAGATTATTATGTGAATTTGTGCTCATCCTAATTGAAAGATGAACTTTATTCTAAAAATGGTAGAAAGAGAAGTTTTTCTTATGAAACTAAAGCATTGATATCATTTATCCCAATGAGGAGAATGTGTTCATGGAGCCCAATCATTAAATGAAATAAGATTATTATGTGAATTGATGTTTATCGCAATGGAAGGATGAACTTTGATTTTAAAAAATGGTTAGAAGTGAAAATTTTCTTATAAAACCAAAGCCTCAATTCATTTATGCTAAAGTGGAGAATGAATTTATGGTGCCCAATCATTAAAGGAAAGGAGATTATTATGTGAAACCATGTTTATCACAATTAAAAATGAACATTAATTCTAAAAATTGTAGAAGGAGATGTTTTTCTTATGAAACCAAAGCATCAATATCATTTATCCCAATGAAGAGAATGTGTTCATGGTGCCCAATTATGAAATAAAATAAGATTATTACATGACTCCAAGTTTATCCCAATTGGTGGATGAACTTTGATTCTAAAAAATGGTGCGTAGTGAAGTTTTTTTGATGAAACAAAAGGCTAATTCATTTATCCCAAAGAGGAGAATGGTTTTATGGTGCCCAATCATTAAAAGATAGGTGATCATTATGTGAATCCCTGTTTATCCTAATTGAAAGACAAGTATTAATTCTAAAAATGGTAGAAAGAAAAGTTTTTCTTATTAAACTGAAGCATCTAAACCATTTTTCTCAATGGCGAGTGCATGTTTACGATGGCCAATAATTAAAAGAAAGAAGATTATTATGTGAATCATTGTTTATCCTAATTGACAGATGAGCTTTGATTCTAAAAAATAGTGTGAAGTGAAGTTTTTCATATAAAACCAAAGCATCAATTTATTTATCCCAATGAGGAGAATGAATTTATAGTGCTCAATCATTAAAAGAACGGAGATTATTATGTGAATCCATGTTTAACCCAATTAAAAGATGAACATTAATTCTAAAAATGGTAGAAAGTGGAGTTTTTCTTATGAAACCAAAGCATGAATATCATTTATCCTAAAGGGAGAATGTATTCATGGAGCCCAATCATGAAATGAAATGAGATTATTACATGAATCAATGTTTATCCTAATTGAAGGATGAACTTTGATTCTAAAAAGTGGTGGAAAGTGGAGTTTTTCTTATAAAACCAAAGCCTCAATTCATTTATCCTAAAGTGGAGAATGAATTTATGGTGCCCAATCATTAAAAGAAAGGAGATTATTATGTGAAACCATGTTTATCACAATTAAAAATGAAAATTAATTCTAAAAATGGTACAAAGAGAAGTTTTTCTTATGAAACCAAAGCATCAATATCATTTATCCCAATAAAGAGAAAGTGTTCATGGTGCCTAATCATGAAATGAAAAAAGATTATTACATGACTCCAAGTTTATCCCAATTGATGGATGAACTTTGATTCTAAAAAATAGTGCGTAGTGAAGTTTTTTTGATGAAACTAAAGGCTCAATTCATTTATCCCAAATAGGAGAATGAATTTATGGTGCCCAATTATTAAAGGATAGGAGATCATTATGTGAATCCCTATTTATCCTAATTGAAAGACATATTTTAATTCTAGAAATGGTAGAAAGAAAAGTTTTTCTTGATAAACTAAAGCATCTATGCCATTTTTCTCAATGAGGAGTATGTGTTTACGATGCCCAATCATGAAAACAAAAGAGATTATTATGTGAATCAATATTTATCCTAATTGACAGATGAACTTTGATTCTAGAAAATGGTGTGAAGTGAAGTTTTTCATATGAAACTAAAGCATCAATTTATTTATCCCAATAAGGAGAATGAATTCATAGTGCTCAATCATTAAAAAAACGGAGATAATTATGTGAATCTGTGTTTACCCTAATTGGAAGATGAACATTAATTCTAAAAATGGTAGAAAGTCAAGTTTTTCTTATGAAACCAAAGCATCAATATCATTTATCCCAAAGGAAGAATGTGTTTATGGAGCCCAATCATGAAATAAAATGAGATTATTACATGAATCAATGTTTATTCCAATTGAAAGATGAACTTTGATTCTAAAAGGTGGTGGAAAGTGAAGTTTTTCTCATAAAACCAAAGCCTCAATTCATTTATCCTAAAGTGGAGACTGACTTTGTGGTGCCCAATCATTAAAGGAAATGAGATTATTATGTGAAACCATGTTTATCACAATTAAAAATGAATATTAATTCTAAAAATGGTAGAAAGAGAAGTTTTTCTTATGAAACCAAAGCATCTATATCATTTATCCCAATGAAGAGAATGTGTTTATGGTGCCCAATCATTGAAAGAAAAGAGATTATTACTTGAATTCATGTTTATCCCAATTGATAGATAAACTTTGTTTCTAAAAAATGGTGGGAAGTGAAGTTTTTCTTATGAAACCAAAGCATCAACTTATTTATCCCAATGAGAAGAATTAATTTATGGAGCCCAATCATTAAAAGAAAAGAGATTATTATGTGAATTCATGTTTATCCCAATTGAAAGATGAACCTTAATTCTAAAAATGGTGGAAAGAGAAGTTTTTCTTATGAAACCAAAGCATCAATATCATTTATCCTAAAAAAAAATATGTTTATGGTGCCTTATCATGGAAAAAAATGAGATTATTACATGAATTCATGTTTATCCCAAATGATAGACAAACTTTATCTCAAAAAAATGGTGGGAAGTGAAGTTTTTCTAGTGAAACTAAAGCATCAATTCATTTATACCAGTAAGGAGTATGAATTTGTGGACCCCAGTCATTAAAAGAAGGAAGATTATTATGTGAATCCATGTTTATCCCAATTGATAGATGAACTTTAATTCTAAAAATGGTAGAAAGAAAAGTTTGTCTTATGAAACCAAAGCATCAAAATCATTTACCCCAAAGAAGAGAATGTGTTTATGGTGCCCAATCATGAGAAGAGAATAGATTATTATGTGAAACCATGTTTGTCCTTGTTGATAAATGAACTTTGATTATAAAAAATGGTTCGAAGAAAATATTTTCTTACAAAACAAAAGCATCAATATCATTTACCCTAATGATGATAACGAGTTTATGGTTCTTAACCATGAAAACAAAGAAGATTATTACCTGAATCCATGTTTATCCCAATTGATAAACAAACGTTGACTCTTAAAAATGGTGGGAAGTGAAATTTTTTTGAAACTAAAGCATCAATTCATTTATCCCAATGAGGAGAATTAATTTATGGAGCCCAATCGTTAAAAGAAAGGAGATTATTATGTGAATCTATGTTTATCCTAATTAAAAGATGAACTTTAATTCTAAAATTGGCAAAAAGAGAAGTTTTTCCTATGAAACCAAAGCAATAATATGGAGAATGTGTTTATGGTGACTAATCATGAAAGGAAAAGAGATTATTACATGAATTCGTGTTTATCCCAATTGATAGATGAACTTTGTTTCTAAAGGTGGGGAATGAAGTTTTTCTTATAAAAACAAAGCATCAATGTCATTTATCCTAATGATGATAATGAGTTTATGATTCTTAACCATTAAAACAAAGGAGATTATTACTTGAATCTATGTTTATTCCAATTGGTAAACAAACTTTGACTTTAAAAAATGGTAAGATGTGAAGTTTTTTTCTTAGAAAACCAATGCCTCAATTCATTTAACCCAATAAAGAGAATGAATTTGTGGAGCCCACTCATTAAAAGAAAGGAGATTGTTATGTGAATTCATGTTTATCTCAATTGAAAGATGAATGTTAATTCTAAAAATGGTAGAAAGAAAAGTTTTTTCTTATGAAACCAAAGCATCTATATCATTTATCCCAATGAGTAGAATGAGTTTATGCTTCCTAACCATGAAAAAAAGAGATTATTACTTGAATCTATGCTTATCCCAATCGACAAACAAATTGTGACTCCAAAAATTGGTCGAAAGTGAAGTTTTTCTTATGACACCAAAGCAGCAATTAAAAGAAAAGACATTATTATGTGAATCTATGTTTATCCCAATTGAAAGGCATACATTAATTCTAAAAATGGTAGAAAGAGAAGTTTTCTTATGAAACCAAAGCATCTATATCATCGATGCCAATGAAGAAAAAGTGTTTATGGTGCCCAATCATGCAAAGAGAGGAGATTATTATGTGAATCCATGTTTATCATAATTGGCGGATGAACTTTAATTTAAAAAATGGTGGGAAGTAAAGTTTTCCTTAAGAAACAAAAGCCTCAATTCATTTATCCTAAAGGGAAAAATAAATTTATGGCACCTAATCATTAAAAAAAAGTAGATTATTATGTGAATCCGTGTTTATCCTAATCAAAAAATGAACATTAATTCTAAAAATGGTAGAAAGTAAAGTTTTTGTTATGAAACCAAAGCATCAATATCATTTATCGTAATGAGGAGAATATGTTCATGGAGCCCAATCATGAAATGAATTGAGATTATTATGTGAATCAATATTTATCCTAATTGAAGGATAAACTTTGATTCTAAAAAATGGTGGGAAGTAAAGTTTTTCTTATAAAACCAAAGCATCAATTCATTTATCCTAAAGTGGAGAATGAATTTATGGTGCCAATCATTAAAAGAAAGGAGATTATTATGTAAAATCGTGTTTATCACAATTAAAAATTAACATTAATTTAAAAACGGTAGAAAGAGAAGTTTTTCTTATGAAACCAAAGCATCAATACCAGATATCCCAAAGTGAAAAATGTGTTTATGATGCCCAATCATGGAAGGAAAGAAGATTATTACATGAATTCGCATTTAGCCCAACTGAAAGAAGATAAACTTTGTTTCTAAAAAATGGTGGGAGGTAAAGTTTTTTTTATGAAACCAAAGCATCAATTCATTTATCCTAATAAGGAGAATGAATTTATGGTGCACAATCATTAGAAGAAAGGAGATTATTATGTTAATTTGTGCTCAACCTAATTGAAAGATGAACTTTAATTCTAAAAATGGTAGAAAGAGAAGTTTTTCTTATGAAACCAAAGCATTGATATCATTTATCCCAATTAGCAGAATGCGTTTACGGTGCCCAATCATGAAAAAAAAGGAGATTATTACGTGAATCTATGTTTATCGTAATTCACAGATAAACTTTGATTCTAAAAAATGGTGGGGAGTGAAGTTTTTCTTATGAAACCGAAGCTTCAATTCGTTTATCCTAATGAGGAGAATGAATTTGTGGTGCCCAATCATTAAAAGAAAGAAATTATTCTGTGAATCCGTGTTTATCCTAATAAAAAGACGACATTAATTCTAAAAATGGTAGAGAAAGAAGTTTTTCCTATGAAACTAAAGCATCAATAGCATTTATCCCAATGAAGAGAATATGTTCATTGTGCCCAATCATGGAACAAAAGGAGATTATTACATGAATCCATGTTTATCCTAATTGATAGATGAACTTTAATTCTAAAAAATGGCGTGTAGCGAAGTTTTTTAATAAAACCAAAGGTTCAATTCATTTATCCTAAAGAGGAGAATTTTTTTTTGGTCCCTAATCATTAAAAGAAAGGAGATCATTATATGAATCCATGTTTATCTCAATTGGAAGACAAACATTAATTCTAAAAATGGTGGAAAAAAGTTTTTCTTATGAAATTGAAGCATCTATACCATTTATCCCAGTGAGGAGAATGTGTTTACAGTGCCCAATCATGAAAAGAACGAAGAATATTACCTGAATCCATGTTTATCCTAATTGACAAATGAACTTTGATTCTAAAAGATGGTGTGAAGTGAAGCTTTTCTTATGAAACCAAAGCATCAATTTATTTATTCTAATAAGGAGAATGAATTTCTAGTGCTCAATCATTAAAAGAACAGGGATTGTTACGTGAATCTGTGCTTATCCCAATTAAAATATAAAAATAAATTCTAAAAAAAGTGGAAAGTGAAGTTTTTCTTATGAAACCAAAGCATCAATATCATTATCCCAATAAGGAGAATGCATTCATGGAGCCCAATCATGAAACAAAATGAGATTATTACGTGAATCGATGTTTATCCCAATTGAAGGACGAACTTTAGTTCTAAAAAGTGGTGGGAAGTGAAGTTTTTCTTATAAAACCAAAGCCTCAATTCATTTATCCTAAAGTGGAGAATGAATTTATGGTGCTCAATCATTAAAAAAAAGGAGATTATTATGTGAAACCATGTTTATCTCAATTAGAAATGAATAGTAATTCTAAAAATGGTAGAAAAAGAAGTTTTTTTTTTATGAAACCAAAGCATCTATATCTTTTATCCTAATAAAGAGAATGTGTTTATGGTGCCCAATCATGGAAAGAAAGGCGATTATTACATGAATTCTTGTTTATCGCAATTGGTAGATGAAATTTGTTTCTAAACAATGGTGGAAAATGAAGTTTTTCTTATGAAACCAAAGCATTAATTAAAAGATCCCAATGAGAAGAATGAATTTATGGAGCCCAATTATTAAAAGAAAAGAGATTATTATGTTAATCTGTATTTATCACAATAGAAAGATGAACTTTAATTCTAAAAATGGTAGAACGAGAAATTTTCTTATGAAACCAAAGCATCAATATCATTTATCCCAATAAGGAGAATCTATTTATAGTGACCAATCAAGGAAAGAAATGAAATTGTTACACGAAGTCATGTTTATCCTAATTGATAGATGAATTTTGTATCCAAAAACTGGTGGGAAGTAAAGTTTTTCTAATGAAACCAAAGCATCAATTCATTTATCCCAATAAGGTGTATGAATTTGTGGACCCCGATCATTAAAAGAAAGGAGATTGTTATGTGAATTCGTGTTTATCCTAATTAAAAGATGAACTTTAATTCTAAAAATGGTAGAAAGAAAATTTTTTCTTAAGAAACTAAGGCATCAATATCATTTATCTCGAACAAGAGAATGTGTTTATGGTGCCCAATCATGAGAAAAGAGGAGATTATTATGTGAATCCATGTTTGTCCTAGTTGACAGATAAACTTCGATTATAAAAAAAAGGTTCGAAGAAAAGCTTTTCTCATGAAACCAAAGCATCAATGTTATTTACCCCAATAAGGATAATAAGTTTATGGTTCCTAATCATGAAAACAAATGAGATTATTACTTGAATCCATGTTTATCCCAATTGATAGACGGGCTTTAACTCTAAAAAATGGTAGGGAGTAAAGTTTTTCTCATGAAACTAAAGCCTCAATTCATTTATCCTAATAAGGAGAATGAGTTTATGGAGCCCAATCATTAACAGAAAAGAGATTATTATGTGAATCCATGTTTCTAAATATGGTAGAAAGAGAAGTTTTTGGATGAAACCAAAGCATCAACATCATTTATCATAATGAGGAGAATGTGTTTATGATGGTGCCTAATCATAAGAAGAAAGGAGATTATTATGTGAATCCATGTTTGTCCTAATTGATAGATGAACTTTGATTCCAAAAAATGGTTGAAAGAAAAGCTTTTCTTACGAAACCAAAGCATCAAGGTCATTTATCCCAATGAGGATAATAAGTTTACGGTTCCTAACCATTAAAACAAAGGAGATTATTACTTGAATTTGTGTTTATCCCAATTGATAGACGAACTTTGACTCTAAAAAATGGTAGGAAGTGAAGTTTTTCTTAGAAAACCAAAGCCTTAATTCATTTATCTCAATGAGGGGAATGAATTTATGGAGCCCAATCATTAAAACAAAGGAGATTATTATGTGAATCCATATTTATCCCAATTGAAGATGACCATTAATTCTAAAAATGGTGGAAAGAGAAGTTTTTCTTATGAAACCAAAGCATCTATATCATTTATCTCAATGAGAAGATTGAGTTTATGCTTCTTAACCATGAAAAAAAGAGAGATTATTACATAAATCCGTGCTTATCCCAATTGACAAACAAACTTTGATTTTAAAAAATGGTCTGAAGTGAAGTTCTTCTTATTAAACCAAAGCATTAATTAAAAGCAAGAAGATTATTATGTGAATCTATGTTTACCCCAACTGAGAGGTGAATATTAATTCGAAAAATGGTAAAAAGAGAATTTTTTTCTTATGAAACCAAAGCATCTATATCATTTATCCTAATAAGAAAAATGTGTTTATAGTGCCCGATCATGTAAAGAAAGGAGATTATTACATGAATTCATGTTTATCACAATTGGAAAATGAACTTTGATTTTAAAAAGTGGTGGGAAGTGAAGTTTTTCCTATGAAACCAAAGCCCTAATTCATTTATCCTAAAGGGGAGAATGAATTTCTAGTGCCCAATCATTAAAAAAAAGATATTATTATGTGAATTAGTGTTTATCCTAATTGAAAGACGAACATTAATTCCAAAAATGGTAGAAAGAGAAGTTTTCATATGAAACCAAAGCTTTAATATCATTTATCCCAATAAGAAGAATGTGTTCATGGTGTTTAATCATGAAAAGAAAGGAGATTATTACATGAATCCATGTTTATCCTAATTGATAGATAAACATTGACTCTAAAAAATGGTAGGAAGTGAAATTTTTCTTATAAAACCTAAGCATTAATTCATTTATCCCAATGAGTTGAATGAGTTTATGGTACCAAATCAAGAAAAAAAAAGATTCTTATGCGAATCCGTGTTTGTCCAATTCAACGGACGAGCATTAATTCTATAAATAGGAGAAAGAGAAGTTTTTTTTGAAACCAAAGTGCCTATATCATCCATTCTATTAAGGAGAATGTGTTTATGGTGCTCATTCATGAAAATAAGAAAATTATTATGTGAATCCATGTTTATCTCAATTGACAGACAAACTTTGATTCTAAAAAATTGTGGGAAGTGAAAATTTTCTTATAAAACCAAAGCCTCAATTCATTTATCCTAATGATAAGAATGAATTTATGGTGCCTAATCATTAAAAGAATGAGACTATTATGTGAATCCACACTTGTCCAAATCTACGGACGAACATTAATTCTAAAAAGGGAGAAAGAGAAGTTTTTTCTTATGAAACCAAAGCTTCAATATAATTTAACCCAATGAGGAGAATGTGTTTGTGGTGCCCAATGATTAACAAGAAAATATTATTATGTGAATCCATGTTTATCCCAATTAAAGGACGAACATTAAATCCAAAAATGGTAAAAAAGGAAATTTTTTCTTATGAAACCAAAGCATCTATACTGTTTATCCCAATGAGGAGAATATGTTTATGGTGCCCAATCGTGAAAAGAAAAAGGTTATTACACAAATCCATGTTTATCCCAATTAACGGATGAACTTCGATTCTAAAAATGGTGGGAAGTGAAGTTTTTCTTTTAAAACCAATGCCTCAATTCATTTATCCCAGTGAGGAGAATGAATTTGTGATGCCCAATCATTAAAAGAAAGGAGGTTACTATGTGAATCCATGTTCATTCTAATAGAAAGATAGACTTTAATTCGGCAAATGGTAAAAAGAGAAGTTTTTCTTATGAAACTAAAGTATCAATATCATACATCCCAATGAGGAGAATGTGTTTATGGTGCCCAATCATGAAAAGAAAGTAGATTATTATGTGGATCCATATTTATCCAAATCGATGGACAAACATTAGTTCTAAAAAATGGAAGAAAGATGTTTTTCTTATGACACCAAAGCTTCACTATCATTTATCCCAATGAGGAGAATGAATTTGTTATGCCCAATCATTAAAAAAAAAGGAGATTGTTATGTGAATCTATGTTTATCTAAATTGAAAGATGAATATTAACTCTAAAGATAGTAAAAAGAGAAGTTTTTCTTATGAAACCAAAGCATCAATATTTTTATCCGAACAAGGAGAATGTGTTTACGATGCCTCATCATGGAAAGAAAGGAGATTATTACTTGAATCCATGTTTATCCCAATTGACAGATGAAATTTGATTCTAAAAACTGGTAGGAAGCAAAGTTTTTCTTATGAAACCAAAGCCTCAATTCATTTATCCCAAAGAAGAGAATAAATTTATGGTACCCACTCATTAAAAGAAAGGAGATTATTATGTGAATTTGTTTTTAACCCAATTGAATGATGAATATTAATTCTAAAAATGGTAGAAAGAGAAGTTTTTCTTATAAAACTAAAGCATTAATATCAGATATCCCAATGAGGAGAATATGTTTATGCTGCCTAATCATGGAAAAAAACAAAATTATTACATGAATCCCTATTTATCCAAATTGATAGACGAACTTTGATTCTAAAAAATGGTGGGAAATGAAGTTTTTAATATGATATTGATGCCTCAATTCATTTATCCTAAAGAGCAGAATGAATTTATGGCGCTAGTCATTGAAAGAAAGGAGATTTTATGTGAATCCGTGTAGTAGATGAACATTAATTCTAAAAAAGGTAGAAAGAAAAAGTTTTTCTTGTGAGGCCAAAGCATTAATATCAGCTATCCCAATAAGCAAAATGTATTTATGGTTCCCAATCATGGGAAAAAAGGAGATTATTACATGGATCCATGTTTATCCCAATTGACAGATTAACTTTGATTTTAAACAATGGTGGGAAGTGAAGTTTTTCATATGAAACTGAAGCCTCAATTCATTTATCCTAAAGAAGATAATGAATTTATGGCACCCAATCATTAAAAGAAAGGAGATTATTATGTGAATCTGTGTTTATCCCAATTAATAGATGAACATTAATTCTAAAAATGGTAGAAAAAGAAGTTTTTCTTGTGAGAACAAAGCATTAATTTCAGTTATCCTAACGAAGAGAATGTGTTTATGGCTCCCAATCATGGAAAGAAAGGAGATTATTATGTGAATTTAGGTTTATCCCTGGTGACAAACTAACTTTGATTCTAAAAACTGGTGGGAAGTGAAGTTTTTCTTATGAAACCAAAGCCTCAATTCATTTTTCCAAAAAAGGAGACCAAATTTGTGGTGCCCAATCATTAAAAGAAAGGAGATTATTATGTGAACCCGTGTTTATCCCAACTAAAAGATAAACATTAATTCTAAAAATGGTAGAATGAGAAGTTTTTCTTATGAAACCAAAGCTTCAATATCATTTACCCCAATGAGAAGAATGTGTTTGTAGTGCCCAATCATGAAAAGATAGGAGATTAGTACGTGAATCCATGTTTATCCCAATTGACAGATAAATTTTAATTCTCAAAAATAATGGAAAGTGAAGTTTTTATTATGAAACCTAAGCATCAATTCATTTATCGCAATGAGTTGAATGAGTTTATGGTAGCAAATTAGGAAAAGAAAGAAGATTATTATATGAATCCATGTTTGTACAATTCAACGGATGAACATTAATTCTAAAAATCGAAGAAAGAGAAGTTTTTCTTTTGAAACCAAAGCATCTGTATCATTTATCCTCATGAGAAGAATGCGTTTATGGTGCCCAACCATCAAAAGAAAGAAATTATTACGTGAATCCATATTTATCTCATTTGACAAACGAACTTTGACTCTAAAAAGTGGTGGGAAGTTAAGTTTTTCTTATGAAATCAAAGCCCCAATCCATTTATCCTAATGATGAGAACGAATTTGTGGTGCCCAATCATTAAAAGAAATGAGATTATTATGTGAATCTATACTTGTCCAAATCTAGCGATGAACATTAATTAAGTTTTTTTTCATGAAACCAAAGCTTCAATATAATTTAACCCTATTAGGAAAATGTGTTTATGGTGCCCAATCATTAAAAGAAAAAAGATTATTATGTGAATCCGTGTTTATCCTAATTGAAGGACGAACATTAATTCTAAAAGTGGTAAAAAGAGAATTTTTTCTTATGAAACCAAAGCATCTATATTGTTTATCCCAATGAGGAAAATGTGTTTATGGTGCCTAATCGTGAAAAGAAATAAGGTTATTATGCGAATCCATGTTTAACCCAATTAACGGATGAACTTTGATTCTAAAAAATGGTGGGAAGTGAAGTTTTTCTTTTGAAACCAATGCCTCAATTCATTTATCCCAGTGGGGAGAATGAATTTGTGGTGCCCAATCATTAAAAGAAAGGAGATGCTTATATTAATCTTTGTTTATCCCAATTGAAGAATGAACATTAATTCTAAAAATAGTAGAAAAAAAGTATTTCTTATGAAACCAAAGCATTAATGTCATTTATCCCAATGAGGAAACATGTCTATGGTGCCCCATCATGGAAAGAAAAGAGATTATTACATGAATCCATGTTTATCCCAATTGATAGATGAACTTTGTTTCTAAAAAATAGTGGGAAGGAAAGTTTTTTTAATAAACCCAAAGCATCAATTCATTTATCCCAAAGAGGAGGATGAGTTTGTAGTGCCCAATCATTAAAAGAAAGGGGATTATTATGTGAATCCGTGTTTATCCTAATTAGAGGACGAACATTAATTCTAAAAATGATAGAAAGAGATGTTTTTCTTATGAAACCAAAGCATCAATATCATTTATCCCAAT
>JAQSVH010166912.1:1993-23405 GCA_029448705.1 Adansonia digitata
AAGCGAGTCAATATAGTTTGATAAGCCTTTCGGTATATGTTATGTTCATCTAATTCGATCTTTTCACAGATATCTCAGAAAGGGCAAAAGCATAGTACAGTGTCTATTCTTCACTCTTTCCATATTAGTTTTATAGCCACTATGTATTAACTACAAAATCAGTATTGTCTTGGATAGAACTTAAGTTAACATGACCCTGGAACAAATGATATGTCCTTTCACATCACTTAGAGTGATGACTCCTCTTTAGACCACTCATCTACCTTCAACATACTTTGTATGATATCCAAAACCACTTATCTTTGGCATCCATCAAAGTAGATCGATTACTTAGTGTCACAAATCTAAGGATTATTTGCACTAATGACACATGAGAGTGTTTTTATAAACACTTGAGTGAAATATCAAATGAAACTCTCATAGCGAGTCATGTTTAATGAATTTATTACTATAACAAGCACTTATATATTACCCCTAAGTATCTCTCTACTTCAATTTGCATGCATATCCCTATGCTAATCTCTGTGCATTTTTAATGCAATCTCTTAACAAAACTATGACAAGAATGACCTTAGAAACACGAATTTGATGCATGAGGATCTCATAATTGTAACTCTTTACAATTCCTTTGCAAGATTAATGCATTTCATCAACTTTATCTTTATAAGCTATTAATAACAATTATAATCAAACTTATGGATAAAGAAATACCTCATTCACATTAATTAATTAAATAATGCATATTACATGAAGTGACTAAAAGCTGGCACATGACCCATTAGGTTCGCAAGATGTTGGCAATGAGTATAAATTATAACATAGTTTATTAAACATATAGATCAAGAGCAAGATCAAGTAATCCATCATGATTGCCTAAATGTTATCGAGTCGAGGTGACTTCTTCAAAACTAGCAACTAGCCTTTTAGAGTAATTTTTGCTAAACATCCCCGAATAAGTATAAGTATGTGCAGAGTCTCTGTTCATGCTAATAATCTAATTGGTTCTTGCTTCTCTTGGATAACCTCATGAATTTAGAGAAACGATTCTCTTAAATCCATCTTGCTCTGGCTAAAGACTTCATCAAATTAACTAAAGCCAAGAACATATGAGATATGCCTCCTAAAGTCACCTAGGAACCCATTCATAAAGAAAGCAAAGTATGGCAATCTACATAAGATGATTTGGTATCACATGTCTAAGTACTAGTTACACAACTTGCATATTAGATCATTTCCATAGACACTTGAGTGATGACACCAGATGAAGTTCTCACTGTAAGTCATGTTCAGTGAACTTGTTCTTCGACAAGATCCTATATGTTCTCCCAAGTATTTCTCATAGTTCAACCCATAAGATTGATTACTTATTTTCATAAGTAAACTAGCTTAACATTTACTAGTCTTTGAGTATTGTTAATGCCCCATCTTAGTAATGCAATAACTAGGAATATAAGAACATGTCTTTGATGCATAATGATCTCATAATTATGACTCCTTATAATTCTTTTGCAATGCCTTATATGTTCATGGGCTTCACCCAATTAGTACTGATAACTATTATTATCGTACTAACATAGAGGAAAACATTAAAGAATACTGATTTGTTTGATTATTAATAGCATATATCTTGTCCAATCTAATTGGCTTAAGAGCATATACTAACAAATCTAATTCCATATTAACAGTAAATAAATAATATTTTGTTTATTAAAATTAAATGTATTTTTAATCTTTTATAGACTACTATTAAAATCTTTAAAGTATTTAAAATTTAATATATATGGTAATGATTATTTAAAATATTAAAATTAGATATTAACTTTAGAAATGTTTCCTTGGACTTATTATATATTAATATTTGTATTATATTTGCAGGTAAGATTATTTTTAAAATATTATAATAAAAAATAAAATATTAAAAAATTATTTTTAAGATAATAAGATTAAAAGCATTTGAAGATAATATTAAAAAAATTAATAGTTATATATAATTTTAGAAAAATAATTAAAAATAATATTCAATTAGTATTGTTTTAAAAAAAAAACTCAATAAGCATTATTTGATATGTTTAGTTTGGCAAAATATTTTTTTTTGGATGTATAAAAACCTATAAATTCTTTTCCATTGTTCATCTCCCTAGCCTCTCTAAAATTTTTTCTTCCCTCTAAATCTTCTCCATTTTCTCTCCAAAACTCCATCCCCTTCAACCAGAAAAAACAATCGAATCTTAAACCACCACTTAACCAAAATTCCGGTCGACCATTGTCCATTGTCGTTGCTGGTCATCATTCATCGTTAGCCACTTGCTTGGAAATGCCCCCAAATTTGCTCAACCTCCCTGTTAACCTTATTCCTATTTCTTACTGTATTTTTCCTCAAAATTCTTGGAAGAACTTAGATCTAAAAAAAAATCCCTCAACAAACCCCTTTGTTGTCGTATCCGTCACTTCAAAAGCCACCAAATTTTGATACGCTCGTCCTTTAATTATTCTCTTCATTCTCCTTAAATTCGTAGTATTTTATCTGTCACGTAATGTAGTATCCATGACATTATTAAACATCTTAAAATATTATAAAATTTACATTTGTGACAATGACGACGTTTAACCGAACATCACGACAATAACAACTGCAAATTCGCAATTAAGTTGTGATGAAATCCGCAAGCGATTTAAAATTATGCGACAAGCAACTACGAACTATACAAACACCTAAGGTTGCGATTTGAGCAAGCAAACACTCGTTTAAAAATCTTATTAAGCCTACATTTTAGAATTGTCAATTGGACAATTTAGGTTGAATTTTGATCGGATTATTTTAAAGTGAATTAGTTTGAGTTCAAGAAAATTCAAGATGTTTTGTACTCAGATTAAATTGAATCTAAATTACTTTAGTTGCACATCATTTAAGTTAGAGTGATTTCAGTTTTACACCCGAAGTTATTCAGGTTTGAAATCGTTTTATGCCCAAGATGTTAAGTTTTAAAATTAAATCAGCTTACATTTAAATCATATCAAGTTCAATTATTAGATCACTCAAATTTGAGTCATTTCAAATCAAATTAATTTAAATTTATTTTATTTTAATTTTAAGAATTTTGATTTTTATAATCAAACCAAATTAAATTGAATTTAAATTTGAAAAAATTGATTTAATTTTTCAAATTCAAAGAAATCTCAACACTACCTGATGTTCGGTTTCAAACTGAAAAGCGTCTTTTCAAGTTTAATGAAGCTGATGCAACAGAAAAAAGTACTGTCAATATTGCTGGATGAGAATCATCAATGTCATCATAGCCAGGGATGACAGTTAAATGACCCCATAATAATGCAATGAAGAGTCGTTATATTTCACCTTCACCCAAGCTCATTCTTCTTAACTAGGCAAAAATTTTCAAGATCATATTGACCTTAAGCAGCAGTCAACCATAACCATTCTCCTTTTCTCAAAGTTCTGCACCTTTAAGTTTTAGGTAGTCAAAAGGAAACATTTTGAATCCTACTTCTGCAAACCTGAAAGCATCAAAATTGCAGAAACGTACAGTAATAATAAGATAGTAAGAATAGTAAAAGCTATGTTATCTAACCTCTTTATTTTTATAAAGTATTTGTGTCTAACACAAATTTGGAAACGAGTACGAGTATAATCCTCTAAATATATGACAAAACATAAAAGGAAATTTGAACATATCCATATTGAATACATGGCCCTATCCAACATTTACCCTAAGTCTAGGTAACCTAGAGAGAGAAATTAACCCCTATCATCATCATCCCTAGTTGTGTTTCATGTGAGCGTATGACAAGCATACCTAGACCCCTTCCGTTGGCACTCTCATCAAGAGAGCACTGGATATTTAACCATTAGATCGCCCATGTAGCACACAAAACAGATTTAAGATTTGTGGTAGTGTCATGATCTCTTCCAGCACATGAAAGTCCATTACATGAAAAACATCTGATGTGAAGTAATGATACTTGAACGAAAAATATCATGCAAATGTTAAGCAATTAGGCAATTTGTGATTCACTGTTTTCAATGTCTAGATGCTAAGAACTGCTGCCAGCATGACAGGATTTTCCATAGGGATGACACCCTTGAGTTATGGTTTTTGTATAGAATTTGTGACTCTTCTAAGCTGCTCTTTGAGGCTAGCTTGCAGCTCTTGGGGGGAGAGCACATCAGGCTTTTCTAAGACTTCTACAACAGACCTAGCTGCAAAATTGATCTGCAGGAAACAAAGTACAAAATGATAACTACAAAGAAAAGGCTATTTGATATACATAATATTGCATGAGTGATTTAGAACAATCATTTAGGTGCTCAAAAAATAAATAACTCAAAGATTTCACACTTAATCAAAGATATTAGGCAGCAGAGCGTCAACCAATTCATGAATAAGAATATAAAGGAAATTTTCTTGGTGCATCAAGATGCCAAGTAGACTTGAGGAATGAAAAAGAGAAGGTTTCAGGAAAGAAAATGCACAAATCTTAAATTTTATCTCAAGTCTTTCGTTTTAAGCAGGCGGTTTAGATCTCCAACAAGCTAGCCATCACTAATTAATAAAAAAAGGAGGAAAATAAAGTAGTCAAAGATGATTTGTCTGTTAAAACAAATTACCCAAAGGATTAGAACCATTGCTAAGATGAAAGTTTTCTTTTTCTATTCTTTGCTAAATTGAGACTTAATAATCTCAAGCATAATTTTGACAATTTAGACAAAAGCAGGATTAGGTTGCTTAGTTTTGGGAGATGCATTGGTGTAACGGATGTAAACATTAGCTTTATTCTTATTTACATTTTTTTTTTATCAATTCTATATCTTCCAAGTTTTGCTCCTATACTTTAACTTTCTTTTTGAGCAGAACATCATTTCCAATACATTATTACTAGGCAATTTTAGGGCTTTTGTCTTCAAGCGGGAAGTGAAAAAATGGTCAGAGCAAATCTTGTTAACTTATGAAATATGATACAGCAGCAGAGCCCAAAAACTCAAAAAGTTTGACTAAAATGAGTAGCAGAACAAGGGGAAAGTGGCTATTTTCAAACAAGGGGATTGTAACAGTAATTCCAGGGTTTATTCAGGGGTACATCGTAACACACAATATAGCTCATGCATATCAGTTTGCTATTATGTTATTCACAATTTCCAAACAAGCCAAAAGTTAAGGCATTCAACAGGGCAGACCTCATTCTGCTCTTATAAAAGCATATCATTAAATCTCCAAAGGAATAATAATAACCTAACCTTCAAGGGGGTTCAGCTAATGTAGTGATATAAGGTATCATCAATAAACCATTTTAAGCTCAGGTTGACCTTCGCTAAATAGTTTTGAAGAAGGGTGAACATATTTGAGGTCAACCTTGTTTCCACTTTTCCCAATTCATTGCTTCTTAGAGGCCAGGCAAATTGCTTTGCTGACATTGGAATTGTACTATGCATGTGTTAAATGAAAATAGCACAGGGAACACAATGAAGGCAAATTAAAAGTTAAATTTAAGATGATAATTTTGGCAAGTGAAGATGCTTGACATGGGCAATCAGCAAGCAGAAGCAGGTGCAGGCCTTCACCGAAAAGCTAAGTTCACAACTTAATAATTGGTTTATGGTTCTGAATCCTTCCTTCCTAAATATCCAAAACCTTAAAAGATAAATTCCCTTTGGTAGATATGTTTATAGCATTTCCCCAGTCAATCAAGATACAATACAATACAACATACCATTACATAACATGGAGAAATTTTCTAGAATCAAAATTTGAAAATTTGTTAAGCCAATGGTTAATGAAATATGATTTGGAAGGAAAAAGAAATGATAGCATCATACCGAATTTGAAGCCGTCTTCAAGAAAGCATTTGCTAGAGGCACTATGCAAAACCTTTTGAAACAAAAAAAAAAAGATTTCCCTGTGAATCCTTTCTATCACTATTTGATTGTGAGCCACAAAAAGAACTTACATTCCTCGGCCAGCAGCAAGAGCTTCTTCCGATGGATCTTTCCATTCGTCAAACCTGCACTCAATTTCAAGCATACAAATATAATAATAATATTCTAAAAAAATTTAAAATCAAAACGGAGAAAATTATATACAGATAGGGAAAGATTTGTAAGTCTTACACCCAACCGTAACGCCGGTCGAATAGCAAGCGCTTCGAAGATGAACCCATTCCCACTCCCTCTGTTTCCTTTCCGTTTGTGCCCCCAAACATTTTCTTCCAGCAGCACGGATCTTGGTTTTGAAGATGGGTCCGACCCGATCGGACTTTGAATATTATTTAATAATTATATGGCCTTTTTTTTTATTTTTTTGAGCAAAAGTTCTCTGACAGCAGTTTTTCTCTTCTAAATTGGTCTAGATTTTCACCATACTAGTGCTTTTCATTTTCCCTTCGGGAGTTTTCATTACAGATTGATTTCGTGCAAACATATCTCATCCCATTATTAAAATAAAATTAATCAATTATAATTTTATTTGAAAATTATGTAAAATTTATCAAAATATTATGTTAAATCTACACTAATAAACGATGGGGTTTTAAATAATTAATTTTTTTAATAATCAAATAATTATAAAATTATAATAATTCAATTAAAATTTTAAAAGTGAAATATATCTATTCATTATAAATTATGATCTTGCAACAATAATGAAGTTATGTTAAAATTTTATAATAATTCTCCCAAAATTAAATTAATGAAATTCAAAATTCTTTACACTTAAAATTGGATCTAGAAAATTTTAAATTGAGATTCCAAGCCTTATTTTCTTTGGTCATCATAGTATTCGAAAAAGTGGCTTGCATCATGTTGATACAAACGTACTAAATACTGAATGGTACCATTGATTTGCTCGAATAACCAGCAACCACCAACAATGATAATTAATACAACAATATTTGGATAAATGTTAACTCCTTAATTACTTCCCCTTTTCTATTAAAAAAGTCGTACCCCTTATAAGTCTGCTGTCTCTCCTAAGGATTATCCATAGTGATGGCAACGAACCTCAAAGTCTGTTTGAAATAATTTAAATCTGAATTTAAAAAAAAAAACTGATTTTTAAAAATTCATAATATGATAGGATCATTATGTCTGAACAATAAAACGAACTTCTTTTCTTTTTTCAGATTTTATCAACGGTAAAAGATAAATTGAAATATGTATACATATACAGGGACACGTTCTGCTTAATTTGGCAGCTACTTTTACACTATACTTGTGTTTAAATCCTCACCTTGCTTCAGTTTTATTATTACTTAAAGGATAATTTTTTAAAGTAAAGTAGAGATATAAAATAACATAAATACGATACAAATATATGAGTTTAATTAGTTATATATATTATATTTAAAAAAAGATAGTATCAAAATTTAATTCTTGATAGTATCAAAATTTAATTCATTTAAGTTGTATTTATATTCATCATTTATTTCATATTAACATATAAAAAGTTATAAATATAAACCTAACAACTCATTCAAGAACTCATAATTTATAACAGCATTTAATATAGTTTCTTTTTTTATATTAAATCATCATAATATTTTTCTTTTGATTCAACACCCAAAGTTTCTTAAAAATTTTACTTACACCAAGCCATCTCATATTATGATTCAATATTTTAATTTTTACCCATAATTTATCAATATAATAATATTTTATTCTATATTACAAAAAGGAGAATTAATATAAGCTTATTTTAGAAAAAAGTAATAAATAACAAATTATTATACGACACATACGTGACAAAAAATTAAAAATTATTTAAATAGTATCACATATGAACATGAACATGATATGAATAACTAAAATATAGCATGCACAAAAATAATATGACCACAACACTAATATATGAATATGTTGAAATTATATAAACAAATGTGACATAAAATTAAAAATTATTTGAATAATGCTAATTAAATCTAGCAGTTTTGGACACCATATAGAAACAACTAAAATACAAATGCAATACAAAATAATAGCACTAACATGAACAAATACACCAATATGTCAAATTTATAAAAATTAAAAAAATAATTTTATAAGATATAGGTAATTATAAATATAGATTTTCATAATAATTATTTTATAATATAATTATAATAGGATTTAGTATAAGTGAAAGTCAATCCAATAAATATTAAAAATTTTGTATATGTATATTATAATTAATTATCATTTAATTATATTATATCTTAATTTTATTTTTATGAAAAAAATTAATCCATATTCACAAAGTGCGGGTAAAATATTTATCGTAATTATTTTTTTAGGTTTTATATTATTCAAGTGAATATTTTTTATGCTTTAGGTCACATTAATTAAAAATTATACATTAAGCATTGCTAGAAAAATAAAATCCATCTAAAGTGCAAAAGTGCACATATCTTATAAAATAAAATGAAAGCTATCCCCGTTACTTGGCATGTGTGACAAGCAATTGTATTTTTTTTATAATTACCACATGTTTAATTAAATTTTAACATATTATTAACAAATGAGAAAAAATTAAAACATAATATGATAAAAAATAATATTAACATGATATGAATAGACAAATAATGTGTCCGAATTTAAATAACACAATTTATTAACGTGCTACAAACATGAAAACAGCGAGGCATGATACAAAATTAAAAGTTGTTTGAATATATAGTTTCAGTTAAATTTTATAATTTTCAAGCACAACATGATTATTCAACATAAACAATATGCAAATATAATTAAAAACCACACAACAAAAGAAAATATGACTTAAATACACAAAAATGTCAAATCTAAATAAAATAAATTATTGATGTTTCAAAATTTATACAAAGATATAATAAAAATAATATAAACACAGCCTGAATACACTAAATAACAATAAAAATAAAAAAAAATAGATGGGATGAGGGCTAAAAAATGAACCATCAATTTCAAATTAATTAACAATTTATCTCCAATTGAAAAATCAATTGGAGGACTACTTTAAATATATGTTATAAGATGTGTCAATATTTAGTCTATGATTTTTTATAGAGTATTAATTTTTAGTTTTAATTATAAGTGTAATTCTTAATAGACTCAAATAAAAAAAATAAAATCTTGCCAAGTTCAGAGAAATTTCAGAGAGAAAAAATTTATTTCTGACGATTTTTGAAAAAAAAAAGGTGTTGTATCCCCTCGAAAAATGGGGTTAGGGTATCTCCATGGATGAAAGTTTCAATAATTCTTAAAAAGACTAGATTGGAAAAACTTAAATTAAAAAAAAAAGATTCAAAAATTTCTTGACAAGATGATATTTTCGGACAAATTTTGACAAAGTAAATGATTTTTGATAAAGAAGAAAGTCGATAAAAAACAATGGTAAAACTAGAAATTTGATTTATGCCTTGATCCAAACCCTCAAGAATAAACACATTTTCCTTTTGAGTCAATGGGGTTGTTTGGGATGATATAGAGACATCTGAATGCCTCGGAATGGAAATTTGAAGAAATAGACTAGTTTTGACAATTATTGAAAACAGAGGACAACATTACATTATCCCCCTTCTCGATTTTATTTCAGACAAATCCGAAGACCCGAAAGGTTATGTAGGGTACCCTTGGAAAGATAACTTGATAGGGATTGATGAAAAATATTCCAAAAAATCCTCAAAAATCACCTTCTAGGTGAAAATAATTTTTAGAATTAGGTCAAGCGTGGCACTAACAACACATGTGGAGAAAAGGTACATAAAATTTGAAAAATCATTTCTAACTCATACGAAATCATTAAATCAAAAAAGATACTTTTCGAAAAGAAAATTTTACGTTCATTTTAGGAAAAATATTTTAAAAATTCAGAAAAAATACTTGATTGGCCAAAATAGCCCAAATAAAATGTAAATCGTTGATTCCAAGGGTTCCAAATAGCGTTGGTTCAAAAAATCATAACTCCCTCATCTGAAATGATCTAAGAACAAATGAGCACTATTGGAAAGGTAATTTGAAGCCTTTTTTTTTTAATGAAAATCATCATAAAATTTGTGAAAAATGTTTTAAGGTTCAAAAATGATTTTTCAAGTTGTGACTGCAACTTTGTCAGGGCCAAAATAAGGGGTTTTTTTTTTTTGTTTGTCAAAGTTTCTTAGGTATCAGCTTAGAGCATAGACATCCGAATGTTCGTGACAGAAAGGAATGAGTGACATGGGCTTCATGAGCTCATTCCACAATCCTGGGGTAGTTTGGGACAATAAAACAACCTATTGGCCATGCTACAAACACAAAGACTCTAAGCAAAAAGATCTAGGCATAAACAATTTTGGAAACTAAAAAAAGGAGACATTTATTGTGGAAATAGACCATTTAACCTCAATAATCTTTGAATGCAAACATGAAAAACTTAATTTTTCCCCAAGATTGGAAGATCAATGCAATAGAAAATCTTAAAGTCTATGTTAATCCTCATTTATTGAGGTTAATATAACCTTAAATGGGGGTTTTAAGAAAACAGATATTTGACAATCAACAACCAAGCATTTCAACATACATTTGATGATCAAAGGATGACATTCATCACAATAAACATGGTGAGCATATTTAAATATGTAAAGATGACATTTAAACATGAAAATGATGATAATATGTGAAGAGGTGAGCATGAAAATGCATGGAGATAATTGTTAAATGCATGACATCAAGAAACATGCCATGGAAATTATGTAAACATGCTTGAACAGAGAAGAAATCCTTGCTGGATTTTATGATAACATCAAAACTCATCGTCAAGATAAAACAAGAACATAGGAATGAAGAAACATGGTAAAAGGGTTAACAAAGCACTAAAATAACCTAAAACCTACCACATCCAAGGCCACAATGTGCATGATAATCCTAAAATAAGGTCACGGCCAACATATTAGAGCTCACTAAATGATAAGAAATGTAAAAACAAGTAAATAGAGAAAGAAATGATAAGGAGTTTACCCAAAGCTTTGAGAAGCCTATTGGTAGTGTTGAGTAGAAAAGATTTTTTACTTGTAGTTCACTTCTCAGCCTTCCTTTGCTATCAATTCAGCGAGAAAAGGTGGCTAAGAATAAGCTTGAAGGTTGTTATATCAGTGGAGCGATATTTTACGAAGAATGGTAGTGGTTTTGGCAGGTCTTAGGGTGATTATAGATAGGTTAAAGGAGAGCTATAGAAATAAGGTTTTTTGGAGTCTAGAAGTTGATGTAAAAATGTGTAAAGGTTTTTTTTCTAGCTAAACTCATAACATATCTTATATAGGATTCATTGTTAACTTTTAAAACTAGAAAGGTGGAGTATTTGAGTCATTAGGGGTAGACAAAATGGTGATGCACGATACCAAAAAAAAAAAAATCTTTCAGCATCTTATTGGCTGAAACATATCTTTGGTGGTAGTAACAAACCATGCATAGGCTAATACTATGAGAAAGGTCAAGCATGCCCTTCATCAATCCATATTTTCTCATGAAATACAGTCATGACATGCTCAATGGATCATTAAAAAAAAGGCTAAAACCCAATGTTTAAACCCAAAATTGAAGTGCATATGATTTGATGAAATTGTGTTTGATTTTGGATGATTTTTTAAGCTAGAGTCATGATCAAATTCCATTTTTAGTGTTATGATACGAAGGGAGCAAAATGTCTTAAATAGACTAAAAATAACCTTATGCTAAAAAGCTTTCTACATCGACACTAGGAGTTAATTTTTGCTCCAGGTATTGATATTATGAAGCTAATATTGATACCTAGCCTTCCAATGTCTATACAATGAACACTGTGTCGATATTAAGCACAAAATTTCCCCATGTATTGATACTCCTTAGCCTATATTAATACACATTGACACAAAATCATGATTTTAGATTTAAAACTACTTGGTATCAAAACTAAGCCCATTGTATCGATATTACAGCCAAAATTTTCCCCCAGTATCGATACTTCATGCTGCATCGATATATTTTAACCAAAATTCATGATTTGAGCTTTGAAATAACTTTGGATCAATACAATAACCTCCTGTATCGATACCACAATAAATGTATCATACATAACCCTTCGTATCGATACCTGCTCATACAAATACAGATTTTATGCACTTTTGGCTCCTTGGACACCTCCCCTTAGCTAGGAATAATGGGTCACTAACCTGTGCTTGTTCAAATAACCTTGAAAACATCTTGTACAGTGGCCCTTGATCCCTTAAAGGACAACTGGGACAAATTGGGGTGTCTACAACACCTATTTAGATTAAGTTATGTTTATTTGAAGGAACATTTACTCGACTATAAATAAACCCTATGTATTATTAGGCATATATAGAAAATTACAAATAGAATTTTGATAGTTTTGCTACACACTACTTAATGCATATTAGATTGATATCATCAATGCAAAATGATATTAATCATTTGGCTTTATTGTATCTTCGAGGTTTATATACTAGTGACTTTTTTGTATATCAAACTTTTGGCGAGGGTGAATAAAACCTTAAAGAAAGTGGCAGTACTACATGCCATGAAGCTTTTGTTAATTTCTCATTATTTTTGGTTCCCTATGCTAACAATTTTCCTATAATAAAACTACTTACTACCTTTATAAAACAAATGAATATCCTTCTTATGCAAATCATAATGATCATTCATTTTTAAGAACCAAGCTCACCCTTAGTCATATAGGATTGTAGAAATCAAGAAGTACACATTTTCATAGTATAGTTGTTTAAACTACTATTAAACCATAAAATACAATTAGACAAGATAAGCTCTTGCCAAATGTACAACGAGTGAGGTTTATTATTCTAAATGTAATGCTACTTCCTTTAACTATTGAACAATTTTGTAAAAGCAGACTCTGGCACACTCCAAATAATGAAATTAGTTTTAACTTACAGATGGCCATTAAGTTTAATTCCTTGGGAGCTTTGATGCGCAAAGTAAACAAAGCAAGTTTTTATTATTCAACTTTCACAAACAGTTTTTCATGTAACTTTTTAAAATTTTGAAATTATGTTGTGCAACTCATAATTGTATTTAAGTTATCCGTGTTGTCAGAAAGCTAAAAGTAAATACTCAACCAAAACTTTAAGAAAATTAGAAAAGTTTATATCAAGCTACCCCATCCGCTCGTATCCACCAAATTAACCAATTAGAAAATAGCTAGTCTGTGTCCCGTACAACATCATCTACTATTATCTTTTGCTTCCAACCTTTCTCTCTTTCCTCACTACCCCAATGCTTTTTAGTGTACTTTGCAAATAAAATAATCAAATAATTCTAATGCCATAACTAAACCGAAATAAATCATAACAAATTTTTAAATTTTAGAAGTTGTAATATTAAAAGCAACGTAATATTGTAAGCAAGATAATCAAAAACTGAAATTAACCATAACTAAAGCCTATATTAAACAATATGAATGTTAAAAAACCATTTATAGAGAAATTTGCATTCCTATTTATAAAACCTTTAAGTTATTTTAATTTGTGATGATGGTAATGTTGTGGATATCTATTGCATTATATAGAAAAATTTTAATAAACTACCTTCATAGACTTCATCTCATCAACTACAATAAGAATGTTTTTCTCTTTTCGAATCCAACATTCTATTCTTCAAAGATTTCATCGCATTCCACATTTCTTTAGATTCTCTTATTTTTACTATTTTCTCTGGTTCCAAACAAAAGGAAAGTTGAAAGATTTTGTTATGCAAGTAATTACTACATATGCAGCATTGTTAAAATAACCATAGCAATGTTTAGGTTGATACCCAATGCTCTCACCTTATCCCTAACACACCAAGGTTCAAAATTTCTTGTTGCACTAGTTTTGACAACATAATCTGAATTTTGTAGATCAGTCTTTAGTGCTATATTTGCAAAGCATTTCGTGCTTTAAAATGAAACCTAGATATTTGAATTCCCAAAGAGAAATACCAAAAAATCAGTGAGTAAAAGTAATAAAATATTAAGATCTTAATCATGAATTAGTGAAAAACTCAGGAAAAAGTGAGGCTAGGAAAATAAAGCCATTAATTAGATCAGTCTTGAAACTGGTACCATAGTTCTAACTACAGTGCTCAAAATCCTTCATTGAACGAACTAAACAACAAACATCTATTGATACTTTTGTTTTTTCTTTTGTTGTTAGAAGCAAATGACATAATAAATACTTTTGAAAAACTAAATTAAAAATTTAATTTCTTTTAATAATAAAATCTAAGATTTTACTTTTCATGTATAACAATGATGTTATAATTAGTATTGCATTGTAATTATTTACTCATCTTTAAAATTAATTAGCATTATTTTGTTTTGCTACTATTTGATTTTTCTGTATAACAATTTTTATAAGCTAAAAAACAAATAGCAAAAACTAACAGCCAAACATAATTTCACAAAGCAAAAGATAGTTTTTAACTGTTACTTTTCCTATAATTTTTTTGCTTGCAATTGAAATTAGGATGGTAAATAAACTAATATTTCTAACAAATTAAACCGAAGCTAAAATGTACCAAGAAAGCTTAAACTAACCTAGTGGAAACATCTTTAAAGCAAGAATTGAACTTGGTGCCTTTTTAGATGTAATTGCCACATGTATTGCAACGGATGCTCATCGGAAGCATTTTCCAAACCTTCATCAGTTCATCTGTTGGTTCTTAGGACACCAAGCCCTTCGAAAACTTCAATGAAGTAAAGTCCGATGGGTAATATTTGTGTAAAACTTTTCTTCTTTCCCATCTTTGAAGATCATAAAGAATATGATGTCAATTTTGATTGTGATTGGGTGATCTAAGCTGAATTTAAGGTTTTCAAGAAATATTTGGGGGAAATTAGTTTCTACTAGTCTTAGAGGTAGGCAACGAACACGTTTTCTAATAATTATATGCCAAAGGTATATCAACCTTTGATTTTTTTTTAGTGTACACAATTTAAAAAGGATATTTATATAATATTAACAAGATACTAGGAGAAACCAAGATGCATTCACGCCAAACTAAATAAAATTAACTCTATTTATAAAACTCTATATTAGCTCGAATTGAAGGAAGAACGAGAGAGAGTTATTTGCATCATTGTAGTAGAGGTAGTTGATTAGGATATGACTGTAGAAATTCAAGTAGATGGCAAATGCGAGCACCGGTATCCTTTTCGATCTAGTGGATCATGTCTAAAGTTCAATGAAGTGACTTTTTATCAAAAGACTTTTTATTTTTAGAGTTGCCACTAGTCTATTTGGCCTATGTGAGATTGGTCATCTACCAAATTTCATATTTTGGGGGTTAGGAAACCCCTCAAAGTAAACTCTAAGATCTATGATAATACTACAGATCGCATAAAAATGTTCAGGAGTCGGTTACAATTATAAGTAAGGATAGACTCTCTAATGATGCCCGAAAATTAGTACCTTATTAATTATACATTAACTTAAATTTTGATTTTTATTCGGTTCCATTATACAATATTTAATTATAATTCCCATACATTAAAATAATATTCTAAATTAATATTCTATATGAGAAAATCAGGTCTTCAATATTTTTGAAAATCAAAATCCCTGTCATACTCTACTAGAGGATCAAAAGAACATGAAAGTTTTTATTATTCTCTTTCATACCCCAATGGAGAACCGAAGAAATACGAAACGTTATAAAAATCAAAATATATTTTGTATCCCACTGGAGAGCCGGAGGAGTACAAAAGGTTTTATTTTACACAAATTGAAAAATCTTGATTTTCTTTTTTGAAAAGAATATCTTGTTATTAAAATAATCTCTAAAACCCCTCTCATATTCTGAGAAAAATTTCAAGCATAATTTTAATTTCAAGACGTTGCTTTAATTTTATAAAAATTTCAATTTTATTAAGAATATTAAAATGAACTGTGTTAAAACTCAGTTTAAATGAAAAGTTCTAAAACTCAATTCTTAGAACTCGAATTTGGTCAATAAGAACAAAATGTACCCTAAAGTACCTTTGACTTGAAAGTGTCCTAGTAACTTTAAAGGACTTGGTTCTAATGCCAAATTACTAAAATGTCGTTAGGTATACCTTCAACATAAAAGTATTTCGGCAACCTCAAAGGACTCAAAAACAATTTAAAATGACAAAACCTGTCCCTAATGTGTATCGTCAACATGAAAGTATCCCAGTAATCACAAAAGATTTGGTAATAATGCAAAATTACCAAAATACCTCTGGGGTATACCTTCAACATGAAAATATCCCGATAACCCTAAAAGACTCAAAAATGATCATAGAAGGGTGAACCTATCCTAAATACACATATTTGGCATAAAAGCATCCCGTTGACTATATTAGACTCGATATTAGGGAAAATTACTAAAATATCGTTAAAGTATACCTTTGACATGAAAGTATCTTGATGACCCTAAATAACATAAAAATTATAAGAAATAACATTTTTACCCCAAATAGGTCATTTAGATTTAAGCCCCTAAACTTTTTCAAAATTACATTTCATACCCTCCTAGACAACGGAAGGTTACAAAAGTTTTCTAATATGTTACACCCCATTTGAGAACTAGAGGAATGCTAAAAATAATCAAACTGCTCTAAATTAGGAAATTTAATGTTTGAAATGACCATTTTGACCTAAAATGAAAAATTTATTGAATCAACTCTAAAGTTTCCTAACTTTGAATTAAATCCTTACATGAAATACACTCATAATTAACATAAAATATGTCACAAAAATCATAGAAATCATACCAAATGACACATGAACAATTCGGCCAAGCATGATGGGCCTTGAAACAAAATTTTCACTTTTATAATTTAATCCCTAATATTTCCATAATTGTAAAATAAATGAAAAATATCAAAATGTTCACAAAAACAACACATATATGGTTCGGATAAGGCTTGGAAACGCCTATTCAAAGCCTTGAAACTTTAGGAAAAATTAGTTTTAGGTCCCTACAAGTTTCAAAAGTCACAAAATAATCTAAATATCACACATAAAAAAATAGAATCCATAGGCCTTAAGGTTCAGCCATCACCCAAAACTAACACCAACAAATATTTATAAACACAATAATCATATATCTTATTTCTAGCAAGTTTATGTCAACATGGACATTTAAAAAAAAATCTTGAAAAGTAAGCCTATAAACAAGTTTTAACATCTCATCAGCAAGAAAATACCAAGAAAAATAGTATCAATCCTAGTTATATACATACGACAAAATCAACATCATTTGACGAAAAACAACATAATATCAACAAAAAACATGTTTCATGAAAACAATCAACTTATCATCAAGGAAAATTAAACAAAACAGTTAGATCAAAGAAAACAATTCACAGCTATCATGCTTAGTCTTTCAACATGGATCAAAATTCATGAACTTAAGCATTATTTTGGCTCACCAACAAGAAGAAAAATGAATGAAATAAAGAAAAACTAAAACTTTTGGAAGAAATCTACCTTAATAAAACTTTAAATATCGAAAAACTTAGAACATTTTAGTATTATTTTTTTCAAATCCAATTAGTCTTTTAAATGAAAAATCCTCCCCCTATTTATAAGGGGTTGTTCGGCCAAGGTGGTTGGAAACCCCCTTGGCCAAAAATTATTATTATTTTGTTTTATTTGCTAAGTAAAATAAAGGATAATAGTGCATTAAATTAAATGTACTATTAGGCATGATCATCATTTTTAATGATGATCAAGATAAGATTATTTAATGGCATGGTTAAAACCAAACTAAATTGGTTAGGAAAAAGTTAGAATCAAATTAGACTAATTTTCATGAAACTAGTTAAAACAAATCCAAAATTAAAACAAAATTAAAATAAAAATTAAAATAAAACTTAAAATTAAAATTAATAAACATAAAAAAATTTGGAAATGAAATAACAAAAAAATCTTGACTGAAATCCAAAACTCTTGAAATTATACAAGAAAAATCCTTACAAAGAAAATTAATATATATATATATATATATAAATCAAAACTATAAAATAAAAGAGAGTTTCATAAATAGATTTAATATGAGTTTAATAAAAATATTTGCTGAATTTTAAAAATTTTGAACTTAGAAAATTCCCACCAAAAAATTATAGAGTAGAAAACTCTATAACTTAGAAACAGGAAAATTCCAAAAATATGTTCAAATTTTATAAAATGAATTAAACACAACACCTTAATCAAAATATTAATTTATAAAATAATAAAAGATAAAAACTTGAAATTTAAAATAAATTTTTCTTGAAAAATTTTTATTGAGTATAATACTCGCAATACTGTGAAAAGTTCAAATTTAAGTTTCAAAATTGACAACTTGATACCTTATGGTAAAAAATGTGAAATAATTTTTTCATTGAATATTTGTGATTTTTTGAAGTGAGTATCGGCATAAATACTATACGAGTATTGTTAAAAATATACGATGCTAAACTTCCAACTTTTTTATGAAAAAATCTCAAAAAACTCCTAAAAATAAAAAATTTAACCATAAGATCATCTGCAAAAATGAATTTTCAAAATTTGACAAAAGAACTAAAAAACCAATTTATTTTTGAATATTCGTCCTTTTATCTGAGATTGATCTTCAAAATTGCACTTTTTTCTAGCACTGCATATGCGGCCATTTAAATATGACGAAATAGTCTTGAAAATGCCCAATTCACCCGTAGAAGGTCAACCTTTGCTTGGATGGCCACTAGATTCTCATTCTTGGATATTTAGGATATTAGCAAGGGGGCTTGGATGAAATTAAATGTTTATAATAATGTTTAGAAATATAATACTAAATCAAAGAACAACCTTGGGATTCATAGAGTCAAATGATTCTTATGATTGGTATTAAAACAAAACCTTTAAACTAAGAACGAAAGATGGAACCAACATAACCTAAAGAATTAACTATAATTAGTGATTGGCACTAAAAAATAAGTAAAAAAACACCTCAAACCTCCAAAATAAGATTTCATCTACAAGGTCAAAAATCAATTCCAAAATAGTAAAACAATCATAAACATAAAAAAAAATTTGTTGCGTTTCTCAATAGAAGCGAAACCATTTTCTCCTTTGATTTTATCTAATTGAGTAGATTTTAAGGTGTTTAAACTCTTTGATGCTTAGTTAGAAATTTTTAGATCAGGAAAAAAATGCTTGGTCATAAATGGTCAAATACAGATCTGACAATATCTGACATGATTACATTTCTCAATCATTCTCCTTACTCGCTATGCACTAATAAACAAAAAGATAGATATTAGATTTTCATTCTTACATATAAGCACCTCAATGGCTATACAATATGAGAACTTCAATTTCTATAAAATATAAGTTCCAAAATTCCATAAGAAATAAACTTTTCAAATTCTATAAAATATAAAACCATTAGAATTTTTAGATTATCACAGCTAGATCTAACATCTGTTTTGGTTGGAAAATATCAAAGCAATTGTGGACATGCTCATTAGACTGCTATTAAAAGGATTCATGTATATGTTGCCTTATCTATAGCTTATATATTAAGATCACCTCATAAGGGATGAGATGATGACATCCTTTTTTTTCTCTTATTCATTGATTCAATTACAAAATTGGCTGTTGATATAAAAATATTTATAATTTATAGTGATTATCCTAATTATTAATGAGAAACAAAAAAAATTAATTTTTATAACAAGATATGGCTATGGATAGCGAAACATTTGATATCCAACATAATTTGATTTGTTTTCTATGGATATGAATATTGCATATTTGAAAATTGTGTTTAGTATTCATAAGAGATTTGAAGATAATTTGGATATGAACTATTGGATATCCATTATCTGAATATATTTTGACTTTAGTTTAGATAGTGTCGTATATCCAAATTCGTTATCCAAATTTTTTATTTATATGGATAATAGATTAGGATATTTGACACTATCTAATATCTATTTACATATTTAGTTATTATTTAATTGTGTATTTTTATTTTCTAAAAAATTAGATATTTAGGGAATTCGGATTTGACAATTATTACTTATTAAATCAAATGCAAATTTGTGAAAAAAAATACAAAATTAATTAATAAATAAAAATTATTTATTATTTATTATCATTATGGGATGAGATGTTGACATTTTTTTTTCTTGTTAATAAAATTATAAAATGGGCTACACACATAAAAATATTTATAATTTATACTGATTATTATAAACAAGTATTAATAAAGAAACAAAGAAATTTTTATTTTTTATAAAAAGAAATGGTGATGAATAGTATAAAATTTGATATCCCATACTAGTCGATTCATTTTTGGGATTTGAATATTACATTTTGGGTATTGAATTTACTATATGTAGGAGATTCAGAGTGAATTTAAATAAAAATCAATGGATATCTTGACTCATTTTTTTTCTTGTTAATAAAATTATGAAATGGGCTACGCACATAAAAATATTTATAATTTATAGTGATTATTATAAACAATTATTAATAAAGAAACAAAGAAATTTTTATTTTTTATAACAAGAAATGATGATGAATAGTACAAAATTTGATATTTGATACTAGTTGATCAGTTTTTGGGATTTGAATATTACATTTTGAGTATTGAATTTACTATTTGTAGGAGATTCAAAGCAAATTTAGATATAAATCATTGGATATCTATTAGCAGAATATGTTTTGACTTTGATTTGGATAATGTCAAATATCCAAATCCCTTTTATTTATACAGATAATAGATTAAAATATCTAACACTGTCCAATATCTATTTTACATATTTTTATAATTTTATTTTATATTTTTATATTTTAAAAATAATTTAATAAATTTATATATTTAAAGAATTCAGATTAGGCAAATATTGTTTTTTTTTTAAAATCAAATGCATATTTGTGAGCAAAAAACTTTAAAAAAATTAATAAATTAATTAATAAATTAAAATATTTATTATTTATTATCATTATCATAAATAATTATTACTAGGGAAAGAATACAATTTTTTTGCTTGCAAAATCTGTATGAGATAAAAAAGTTATTATCTATTATTATTACAATAAATAATTATTCAAAAGGAAATAAAGGAAGTGAAAATGGATTTTCAGTTATTTTTATCTTTTGAGAATTAAAAAAAATAATAGAACAAGTAATTAGACAGTTTGAACTCTAAAATTGAGGAAACTAAAATTCGATTAGTAAAATAAATTGACTTGAATTTTATTTTTATGAATTTGTCATTTGATTTTAGAAAAAGTTATTTTATAATTTTATAATTTTATTTAGAATTAATTTGGTAATTTTTTTAAAATTTGTGAGGAATATGTAACTTGAAATATTTATTTTTATACTAAAAATATAATTATTTTAATATATATTAAAAATTTTAAAAACATATTTAAATAAATAAATATTATTTAACGTAATTCAAATTATATAAAAGGAATT
>JAQSVH010167008.1:0-17391 GCA_029448705.1 Adansonia digitata
TTCCAACGATGAAGATCAAAATAGTTGGATTCGGAATTTGCGAAGTTAAACTAACTTTTTTATTTTGTCATAAAATTAATAAATTATGAGCTTTGATGGCCGACCCCGCAATCACTTTGCTCCTTTTTCAGGATATACGTTGGAGCCCACTCATTTATTGACCATTGTCAGTTTCGAATTTTTTATAAAAATAATATATATTTTTTTATTTATAAAAATAAATTAAAATTAAGTTATTTATTGAAATAGATTAAATTTTTAATTTAATTGAGAAATCGTCATTTCAAACGATGATTTTTTAATTAATTTTACTTCAATTATAAAATATCGTAAAATTCGATCGTTGAAACCGATTACAATTGAGAAATCGTCATATCTGGTGTCGATTTCTCAAAATATGTTGAGAAATCACCACATTATATTGAAAAATCGATATTTGAAATGATGATTTCTTAATTAAATTAAAAAATTAGTCTATTTCGATAAATAATCTAATTTTAACCTATTTTTATAAATAAAATATATATATATTATTTGTATAAAAAAGCCGACAGTGTCTTTCGCTTTCTTTTTTTTGGGAAAACGGTGAGTGAGCCTATTTTAAATACGAAAGAAAACATAAAAATAAAGTAAATTTTTTCCCCTACCAACCACAAAATGTGAAGGGATATTTTTGACGATTAACATTCGCTAAGCAATTGCTTGTTGGGCAGTGAGTTAACAGGTTGAAAATAATTGAGAGCCACATATGGGTCAACTTCTTATGATAATGCAACAAAATCTTTTGCTTTAACATCAAATCAAACTGCTAATTAGATAATTAAAGCTATAAATATTAGTTTTACGATGGATAACTAGATATTTATGTCAGCTCCGATTTAAGTTATCAACAAATTTTTTGGCTCTGTCATCCAACAAAAAGCACATGATTCCATTCAGTTGGCATTTACAACTATATATATATATATATACATGAAAAAATTACATACATTTGATATTTTATTAAATAAAAATATTTATTAATATAAAAAAATGATTAAATTGATGTTATTATGAGTTAATCGATATTAATTCAGTAGTTAAAAAATTAATTTAAAGTAAAATATAAATAAATAAAAATGCATTAAAAATGTAATTTAAAACTTTTTAATTTTAATATTTTTTAATAAAAACTCACTTATCTTTAAATAATTCATGTAAATAAAAAACTAATCAAATCTTTTAAAACCACCTATTCTTTTCTTCTTTTTCAAAAAACATTTGTTTATTACATGAACATATTTTTTTCTTGAATAAATAGTAAATTGCTTTAAAATATATTTTTATTTTCATTAGATTGATAGTAAAGTAATAATTTATCATTAGAAATAACGTGAATTACAATATTAAAAATATTATAATTATATCATTAATATATAATTATTCATTATTATTATTATTATTATTTATTTTTTATTTATTTTTAATTTAAAAAATAAAATTTCGCACGTCATTAATAAAATACGAATGCCCGGTGGTCCCATGGCCAGGAGCAGGTCCTCGCAGTGGATTATGATGGAGACAGGAGCGAGACCTCGGATGTGTGAATGAAATGATTTTGGGGTGCGCGTAACCATCACGATGCTCATCTCTTTAAATCGGGGGCTCAAACTCAAATGTCATAACCCTCTGCCTCCTATCTTCTGACGCGTGCCAGAAGAAAACTTGCAAATGGTTTCCTCAATAATTTTTCAAAAAATTATAAGTACTTTTGGAAGTAGTGTCAGACAAAGTGCTCGAGTGGACACGTGGTGGATACTGCATATTTCTTGTGGGGACAAGTGGCACTGCGGCTCGAAAAGCGAGGCGGACGACCAAAATAATTGCCGTCGGAAAATAAACAGGAGATGTGGGCATTGGGGCAGACTCATTGTCGTTTATTTTATTTTGATTTTATATTTTATGGATGAGAAACGTATGTTTCAAGTGAATTAGATTATCTTATTTTATTAAAATTTTTAAAAATAAATATGTAAATTTAATTTTTAATATTGTTGAACTTGTTAGGAGTGTATAAAATTTATATGTTAGTAACATATAAGTATAATTTGTTTGCTATTTAGTGTCGTTTGATTCAATCTTTTTAGTATAAAAGTTATTATTAATTTTTTATGAAAATAAGAGTTTTAAAAAATTAAAATTAAAATTATTTAGTAATTTTAATTTTATGTTTTTTATTATAGATATTGTGTTTACATTTAATAAAATAAAATATTTTAGAAAAAATAACAACTCCTTAAAAAGCTAGCATATTTTTAAATACAAAAAGAATTTTTTTTCATTTTATTCATTAAAAATAAGTTTTTTAAGAGTTTTTTTTTTAAAAAAAAGAAACTTGATTTATGCTTTTAAGCCCAAAAAGACTTGGCCTCTTAGAGTAAAAATGCCAAGTCAACATTTTGGCATTGTTTTGGGCGTTTAATCTAGTTCAAAATGGCTGCGAGAGAAAATAGGGTATCTAGGCCAGGGAGTGAAAAAGTTATTAAAAAGATCGTCATATTCAATATTTAATTTTTAATAATATAATAAATAATTCTTCTGGTGTAAATTTAGTGCTTATAAATTTAGTATTAAAAATTTAATACATTGTTAGCAATTTATTCGTAAGGTTATTAGCTATATTTATTAGTTCAATCGTTGTTTTTAAACGAAATTGAACAGGCCTGTGATTCAGTATCAACATTAAAAAATCTCTTATTTATTTTTAGGATAAAAATCGTGACCACTACAATTGAAGCCCAAATAACCAATAGCCTTTCAAAATTAATTAAGAAAAAGTTAAAATGGGCCTGAAATTGACACGGACAAATAACCAATAGGCCCAGTGATCAATCCATGCATGCAAGAGCCTTACCAGATTCCGCTGCTCACTCTTAACGTGCACCTTCTGCCCGGCTTCCTACTCTAAACCTACACCCAAATCTGCGTACTTTATCAGTGTCTTCCATATTCCCTAGTGTGATTATCTTCTTGTTTCGTAAAAACCCAAAAATACCCAAAATAATAATAATAACAAATAATAAATACGCTTTCTTAAAAATAAAAATAAAAAAAAATCAGGGTTTCACTGAGTCGTTTACTCACTCTCATTCGGTGGGCGTTTCAAATGCCTTCAAAATTTCGTGCCAAATTGTTGCGCCGGAACCCTAGAGAGTACCAAAGTGTTAGGCCTTTTGGGCGATTAGACGTGCCTTTGAGTTTAGGATAGTTGTTTATATAGTTTTCTGATGGCGCCCGGCCGAAGGAAAGGCGCCGGCAAGGCGGCTGCTTCCACCGCCGCTCGCCACCAATGGAAAGTCGGCGATCTTGTGCTGGCTAAAGTCAAAGGTTTCCCTGCTTGGCCCGCCACGGTATGCCAAATACTTGTATCACTATCTTTTTTTTTTCCCTATATTTTATGAAAATCTTTGTTATGTTAGAAAATATGTTATTGCCCTTAGGGTTTGTGGTGGCATGTGAGGTTTTAACGATAATCTTTTTTTTGAGTTAAGTGCCATGATTAATTCTTCTGTTTAGGGTTTGCTTCTGTGTTGATAGTGCATTAAACAGGAAATATTCTTGGGGGATTTCTTTTTGTTTTACGTATTTAATATACTTTTGGGAAATCAGAAGACGATGATGTGCATGGATTTTGTAATTCAGAATCTTGAATGCATTTATTAGAAAATTAAATTAGAAAACCTCTTGGCTAGTTTTATTGGCAAAACTGTTTTCGTGCAAAGTTGAATTCTTGGTTTCTATATTCTGCTAAAAAATGCTTAGAGTATGTTGATATATTTGTTCTTTAAGATGTTTTGTCATATCAACTTCATTACTTTTGATTTCTTAGTGCTCCCCGTCAGCCTATTCCGTTGTCTTTATGCTTTTTATTTTCTTCTCTCGCGCCCGTTATTTTCTTTATTTTTGTTTCTTTTAGTAGTATAATCATTTACCTCTTATGTTTTTGTTTCTGATTGCTCGTGGCAGGTAAGTGAGCCTAAGAAGTGGGGTTATTCATCATCTGATTGGAAGAAAGTTTTGGTTTACTTTTTTGGAACACAGCAAATGTAAGTGCACATTTCAATAGTATTATTCTGTTCAATTCATCCTTCTATTTTCTTGTTCTTTTCTCTTTTTTTGCCCTCATTTGTTTTTCTGTTAGATTATTAACTAGTCATGCCGAGTTGCAATTCTATGGTCTTAGGTTATGGTGTGTCATGTTGATATTAATGTATTTTTGTAAAAACTTTTTGTGACTTATTTTAGTCGAGTTCATTTTATTCTCAAGTGAAATGATTTAGATGGCTTTGTCCTTGTTGCATATAACCTTTTGGCAGTCTTGGTTGGATGATGTATTGATCTATATGTTATTATCATCATCATGAATAGGATAATTTGGGTTTGCCATGTCCTTGATGTGTAAGGGCATTTGGTATCTATGTATAGGGATTTATTGAAATATGTTGACAACCCATATTGGTAAAATAATTTCAGTGCCCATGTCCTTGATGTCTGTGAGCATTTGGCTATTCTTGTTAATATTATTGTTTTGGCAACATATTATCATCATCATCATTACTTTAATTTCCTCTTCTTCACACACACATATATATGATGAGGAGCGGTAGGGATCCAATTTTTAGTAATTTTATATCCCCAGCAACTAAGCACCCAAGACATATGAACGGTGGTGATATTTTGTTGCCACCAAGTTAAAGGCATAATCATTTGGATATGGATGAATTAATTTCCTTTCATCACTGTCATATGTAAATTTTGAGGTAGTAGGTGTATTTAAAATGATACATAGTCATCTTAAATTGAATATTTATGATCTAGTAATCTATGCTTGTTTATGCTGCCAGATATTAGTGCTTGAATGCCTAATTGAAACACTTTAAAGAAGAGTTTTTTTGTGTATTAATTTAGATTACTAGGATGGTAAGATGTCTAGATTTAACATCGACTATGTATTCTTAAAGGATTTGCAATTATGGAAGCATCTACATGCTTGGCTTCTCATGCTTTTGTTTTCTTTTTATTATATGAAGTGTCTCAAGCGGAACCTCTTCTTTTCCCCAATAAATTTGTTTATTCGGATTAGGTAAATCATTAAGTCTATTAACTTGGTAGAGATGAATTTATGTGGAGTTTTGGCTGGGTGGAATCATTGTGAAACTTTGATGCCGTATATCTTTGTATAGTGTTAATAGAAGGGTTTTGGCTGGTGGATGCTTTTGTCTTTGATGGAATATATCTTTTTTATAGTGTTAAAAGAATTTGTTAAAAGGATTTGAACTCTCTTCTCCTGTAATTACTCAAGAAGGTAGTGGGTTAGTGCTGTTGAAGTCAAGGTCATTGTTGACTTATTTACAATATTGCAGGGTTTCTGCATATTTAACTCCAATATTTAATATGTTAAAATTGATGTTTAGGTGATCCTTTCAGCTCTTACTGTGTATAGTAACTGTCGATTTTAGGGTTGTTGTAGTGGCATCAGAGTTTTTGGAAATACCATTTTGCTTACAGATCAATTTTAAATATTAATGCTGATTATTTATGACAGTACACTGGCATTATGAGTTTAAAAGTAGGGTGAAGTTATGTTGAGGATGTGACAGCTAGCTGCTATATAACAAATTTTGAAATCATCCTGGATAGCTTCTGAGCTCTTGGAAGCATTAATGCTAATTAGTATGAACTAAACACAATATGAAGGTATGGTGGGCTCTGGCGGCTAAGTGGTGTAATTTTTGTGTGCATGCATGCAATTAAGAAACAATTTTCCACAGGAACTTCACAAAACTGTGAATTTGAATTTATAAAATGTTGAACTTGATGAGGTAAAGAGAAAAGAACATCTCTCTAAAAGAATTTCCAAATAAAGCCAGTAAAACCTCAGTCCATATACTTAAAACCTTGTGGTTTCTATATATGAGAAATAAGGTAGGAAAGAGCATGTGTGAATTGATCTAAATGTAGTGATGTTGCTTTTCTGAAACCCCAGTCAAGAAATACTCCCAATCTGGTATCAGATTATAAACATATTTAAGTCTAGCCAAGAATGGGAAAGTATCTTCCGCTTGCTTCACTGTTGCTTCAACTGCTTCCTTTGATCAATGCCTTCATTCCATAGGTGCTTTCTTTTATATACGGAAGGAGAGAGAAGAGTACTCATACTTTTCCATTTTCTGTTGAGATTATGTTGAGTCATGTTGATCTTCCATGGGTAAATCTTTTGTTTTTTTTATTGTCTTTTGCTAATACTCCATGGTGGAGCATTGCTGCATCTGTACTTGAAGTTTGCATAAATTTTTACAAAATTTGAAATTTCTTATGAATATAGTACTGTAACCTACACTAAGTGATGCAAAAACTGAATCTTATTATGACATAAATATCTTGTTGGTTATATGAGCCATATTTTCCTTTATTTAGATTGGATCTTCCTTTTCCTTGTTATCTAATGGTCAGCTTTGTGCTTCGTTTTTGTTGTCTTTGGTTCTTCCACTTTATATTATATCTAGCCTGATTATAAAATTTTAATTTTTTTTTCATTTAGAGAACCTATAAATGATTTTTCAAAGGGTAGAATTACTGTATTCGGAAATGGACTTTTTGGAGGTTTCCAAGTAAAGAAAAGATTTATCCTTTAGTTGGGCTATGACCACTCTCATTTATCTTTTACGTTTGTGGTACTGACTTTTCCATTAGAGTTGTGTTAGAAAGGAAGTTTCATATGCTAGAAAAAAAAAAGAATTACCTGTATTTTTTTTCAGATTTAGGAAAAGTCATACGGTTACTTTATGATAATGATGTTTAGTAGGTTGTAGTCTTTAAACTTAGAGACCTACAAAGACTAGCAAAATATATGGAGTCATTTGATAACTTGGATTCAGAAGTTCATTGATATTTTTTTTCAGCTGTGTTGTAACTGTAATTTCTTCTACCTAATGATATTTCATTTTTTTTTTTTTTTTAATTTTTGATGTGAAAGATTTGTGAAACCTTTTGAAAAATTGAAAAATGTGGGGGGAATTAAAAGAATGCTTTCTTTTAATGTGTGGCACCTTATGTATGAGAAGATTTAGTTATCCACTGTAATTCTGTCTGCTAGTTTCATTATTTATATAAATTATGTGTAGGCTTTCCATCGACTAAAAGCTATTGTATGTACGTTTGATAGGAACTATGATAGGTACTATATATATTCTTTCTAGAACTTTTTTTTGATTGGCCTTTGTCATTTGGGTATATTTATATCTCCTTGTATGTAATTTCCTTTGGCATATTAATTTTGTTTGTTCTTATGGATACCTTATCATGCAGAGCCTTCTGTAATCCTGCTGATGTTGAAGCATTTACAGAAGAGAAGAAACAATCACTTATGACCAAACGTCAAGGGAGGGGAACAGATTTTGTTCGTGCAGTCCAGGAAATTATTGACAGTTATGAGAAGTCAAAGAAGCAGGATCAGGTTGGTAATTATAATTCTGATGATGGAGTCACTCGGGCAAATTGTGGGAAGTCAGTGGACTCATCTGCATCAAAGGATCTGACTGACGCTTGTGAGGCCACAATAGAGTCTCGATCTGCAACCTCAAATGCTGTTACAAATGGAAACGATCCAAGCCTTGCAACTGAGGTTGTTCAAGCTGAGGCAAAAATAGATGGTCTATGTGAAAAGGAATCTGTTTCGGAGCAACCTCCAGATACAGTGTTGGTTAAAGAAACACCTGCATTGACTACATACTCATCAAGAAAAAGATCTGGAGGTTTACAGTCTCAAAAATCCATTGCACAGCAGAAGGCACCACCAGTTCGAAGGGCTAGAAGTTCATCAAGGGTGGAATCATCTAGATTCCAGAACTTGATGATGTCATCTAATGATGCTAGAACTGCCTTTGGTATATCAGCAAATGAGATCCAGAATGGATCCCTAACAAGGAACAAACAAGTCAGGAAGCCTACATGTGCTTCTGAAAGTGATGATGTGGACCTATCTGTGTTAATATCAAATGGTAGCATTGATGATAATGGGTCGGAAATTGCCACTGTTGATTCTGATGCTGTTAGTTTGAATGAAGGCAGCACTATGGATTCTAGTTGTAAACCTGAACACTCTGAGACTGTTATTGAGTGTTTGGACGGAGATGTTGAGTTGAGTAAAGGGCTTGATTTCCAAATAAAGGCTGTTGTCATCAAGAAGAAAAGGAAATCACTCAGAAAGCGTGTGAATAATGGATCTGCTGAGCCTTCTGCTAGAATGGATGCTGAAGCTAATCTGGATTTAGGAATCACTAATACTAGGCAAAATTTGCAGAATACATGTGAAAATTTAAACGAGAGGTATTCCAAAGATGATGGAGATGAGCACCTACCATTGGTGAAAAGAGCAAGGGTTCGCATGGGCAAACTGTCAGGTGCTGATGAGTTAAATAGTTCTTCACCAACTGAAGAAAAGCCTGTTAATGAAGGTGCAGTCAAGTCATTGGAGGAGATGAGTCCATCCTCAAGCTGTCACAATAATTTTCCTACTTATAGAGACTCTCTAGAGTTGAAGGGAGCTTTGGTTAATGTATCACCTTCAAAAGGTGACACTCAAGTTCAAGGAAGCAGGCCAGAACCTTTGGAAGCTGTGAGAAATCAATTAGGCTGCTTGGCAGGTGGTGAAGCTGCCTTGCCTCCATCTAAACGCCTCCATCGTGCTTTAGAAGCTATGTCAGCTAATGCTGCTGAAGAAGATCAGGCATGTGCTGAACATTCACCAACCACGAAAACATCAGATGATCAATGTCATGGTTCTTCAATAAGGAGTTGCTCTCATACAACTGTTCATGACGGAGAAGCTAATGGCTTGGAGCAATGTGGCATGGATTTGATTGTGAATAGTGATTCTTGCCTCTTTTCCAAATCAAATTTAATACCTTTGGAGAAATTTGCCAAATCTTCTTTGGAATCAGCTATCTGCAGTCAACCTGCCAAGAGTCCTAACATTCAAAAGCACGAATTCCATAAGGATGTCTTTGTGGAGTCCATGAACCATGCTAGTCAGGATACTCATAAATATGAAAGTTTAGACTGCTCGTTGCCTGATCCTGACAAAAGGCAGGCTCCCAATTGTGGTTCTTCAGATCAGCAGTTGCCTCCAAAGGATTATTCTGATGTTGAACCTGTTGGCTTGAGCAATTTTAGGGTTGAAAATCCTAATGAACAGGTTAATACTTCTGAACATGCCGACATGATTTTGGATCCTATCACAGGGACTGAGAAAAATGGTAAAATTTCACCTCAGGATGTGTCCAGTGCATTTCAGTGCACTGCTGAGCACACCAGTCATGAGAAAAGTGAGTCATCGAAGTCTCAAACTGGTGACAGCAGCTTAGTCGGCAGCATGTAAGTATAGTTTCCTTGTTTCTATCACAGCTATTAAGTGAATTGATATTGAGAATTTTAATGAAACAATATTTAGAATTGTTTCTTCTTAAAGATATCTCTTAAAAGTACAACATTTAAGAGTGTAATTTGCACCTGCAATCATGAAAGTGGTTTCTTTAATCTATTCTTTTGGAATATGACAACAACGATAGTAAGTAAATTAAATAGTTGTGATGCTATTATTTACATAAACCTTTTAAAAGAATTGAATTCCCAAAGGGGTTTGTCTTAAATGTGTTTTTTCAGTTTTTCGTCTTTAGTGGATATCTGCAATTAATTTGTAGAATTTTCTTTGTTGTTTGACTTAGTTGTGAGGTTCGAGAAGAGTTTCAAACTGAGCAATGGCGGAAGACAACTCTTAGTTTGAGTTGTGATGACAACTCAGACAAGGATGTTCTAGGTGTCCGATTAAGTCAATCTTCAGTTGATAAAGTAGATTCTTCTGCTAGGGTCTCTCCTTGCAATGCACCAATTTTCCATGTTTCTACTGCAGAGAGTGCTAATATTATTCAAAGCAATGGGTATTGTAGTCCAAATGTTCAGTCTTGTCTCAACAAATCTTTATCTGTTTCAATTGCTGAAAATGAAGGTAAGGCCGACTCTGTGGCATCCGACAGACCAAAATCTGTCAGTAAGTGCAGTAATTACACGGAAGCTGATGCTGCTTTGTCATCCTTTGAAAATACACTTGCATTCTTAACGAGGACAAAGGAGAGCATTGCTCGTGCAACACGCATAGCAATTGATTGTGCAAAATTTGGTGCCTCTGCTAGGGTAGGATATCTCTTTGCTTTCTTTTTTGTTTTTAATTTTATTTGCTTTAATTATAGGTGATATGTCAACACGGTTGCTACATTGAAGGTTTTTTCGTGCTGGAATTTTTGGTCACTATAGCATCTGGGTTTCACGCATTTGGATTCTAATGGAATCAAAAATGGTGAGGGATTTGTAAGATATCAGTAGAGAGTTTATTTGGACTGTGTTAGACAAGAATTTAGGTTCTAGAGGGAAGTCAAGGACATTGTAGTGGTGGAAATGTAGGTAAGAATGAATAATGATAAAAAAAAATCTGATAATTTCATTATTCATAAATTTTACATGAACTTTTCATTAGTTAATTTCCTGGAGTTGGCAACTTATTTAAGTCTGAAAAGTTGGAGAGCTAAATTTTTGCTGGATTTGGTACTTTTCAAAATTGTTAGGATGGGAATAATGGCCATCCAAATATATAAAAAATTACAATGATACATAAAAAAGTTGGATTTGGTACTTTTCAAAATTGTTAGGATGGGAAAAATGGCCATCCAAATAAAATTACAGTGATATGTATATCTGAATTTGTGTTCTTATGGTTTTATAATACTCTGTTTGGGTCTTAACCAGTGCATGTTGGGTCTTAATCAGTACAACATGTCACTGCTTCTGGTATGTGAAAGCTTTTTATCCCTAATCATCTGTTTCAAGTCCATGTGATTATTTAAGGATAAATAAGGGCAGATAGATTTTATAATACCTTCTGGATGTTTGTATGTTTCTTTTCTGTTCACGTAGTTAAAATATTTTTGGGGTAAAGTTGTTAAAGTCTCTTTTCAGATAGATTGTTAAATTGCTTATCAATGACATTTCTGCTTCGATATTATCACTCTAAATGTAACTTTGGCATTAAAAGTTGAAAAGTTGTTTATTCCCCTTTTTAGGGTTTTTTTCAAGACTTACAGTGTATTTAGTGAAGACTGAAAGAGAGTGTTTGTGTTATTAGAGTATATATACAGATAATATATCTATATATCCTAAAAGATCTTATTCCATTTGAGATGCATTGATTTCTTCATGATCCTAGGTTGTGGAAATTGTCACTCGAAATTTGGAACATGAGTCAAGCTTAAACAGAAGGGTGGACTTGTTCTTTCTTGTGGATTCCATTACACAATGCTCCCGGGGTTTGAAAGGTGTTATTTTTCGTTTATTAAATAATAACTTTGTGAAGATATAATTTAGCAGTGTGATGGGTGTTTGGTCGATGAATTATGAATGTGACCGTTTTTATTGAGTTTGATATCCAGGCGATGTTGGTGACGTCTACCCTTCAGCTATTCAAGCAGCACTGCCTCGTCTACTCTATGCTGCAGCTCCGCCTGGACCTAGTGCACATGAAAATCGTCGGCAATGCTTAAAGGTGAGTGGTTTTGGCCTCTTCCTTTTTTTTTTTTGTGGATTTGGTTTCTCACCCACTTTCTTTTATATAGGTTTTGAGACTTTGGCTGGAAAGAAGAATCCTTCCAGAATCTGTTGTTCGCCACCATATACGAGAACTTGATTCACGTGGTGTTTCATCTTCTGGTGGTGCCTTTTCTCGTCGTACAGCTCGAACAGAGAGACCGTTGGATGATCCTGTCAGAGACATGGAGGGCATGCTTGTGGACGAGTATGGCAGGTCTCAATTTAAGGATCTCTTTAACTTATGATTGCTTTTAAAAATTCTAGAATTCTGTTTCTAATATACTTTTTGTTGCCTCAGCAATTCAAGTTTCCAGCTTCCTGGATTTTGTATGCCCAGAATGCTGAAGGATGAGGATGAGGGAAGTGATTCTGATGGAGGGAGTTTTGAGGCTGTCACTCCAGAACACGGTTCTGGAACCCCTGAAGAACAAGAGGCAAACCCGGTAATTGAAAAGCGCAGACATATTTTGGAAGATGTTGATGGTGAACTTGAAATGGAGGATGTTGCTCCCTCTGAGATTGAAATGAGTTTAACCAGTGCTGCTGCTGGAGTCAATGCTGCACAAACTTCTCGAGAGCAGGGTGATCAGTATTATCCTTTGCCATTTGCCCCTCCTTTACCTCACAATGTGCCTCCATCATCGCCACCACCCCCGCCACCGCCATCCCTACCTGCCATCCCTCTTCCTTGCCCTATTTCTGATCCCTATTCAACAATGCATACAAGTATACATGTAGGTCCTACTTGTTTGTATTGCCTTCTGTTATTTCATTGTTATTATTATCTAAAGTGAAATATGTTGGTATTTACTTCTTTTTTATTTTGATTATATTTGCAGAATAGGCAAGATGATTTGCGATCTACAGTTACATCATCAGCTGCACCCAGAATTAGTTCAGCAATGTGCACCTATACAGTCCCTTATCATAGGCCTGAATCTAGAGATCTTCCAGTCCCTATGCAGGTTTCTAATTGTAATACCTCTTTCAACAGTTACCCTGTACATCCAATGAATAATATTCAACATGCTGATGGTCCAAACATCCATCCCAATGACTACCTTCCGCGACCTCCTCATCCTGCACCACCAAATCAGTTCTCATATGTTAATACAAGCCAGCATATGAACTCGATGAGGGATGCCCCACCTCCTCCCTACTCCAACAGATACTATTCACCAAACATGGATGGGGGTAATTATTATAATAGCCATGAGGCAATGAAGCTGGCCCCAAGTGAACTTAGAGAGAGCTGGAGGTTTCCTCCACCACCTTTCTCTTGTAAGTCTGTTAAATACGTTTTGTACTGATGATACTAGGTAACAGTCTGCTCTGTTATCATGCCTTTTTTTTTTTTTATCTGATGACGTGTGATTGTATATTATTTTATGTTTTATCCTATTAGGTCCGCAGTATGCTGATACATCCGAAGCATCATATGGCTATGGTTCATATGGTGGGCCCCAATGCGAGGCAACAAGGTTTCCAAACCAAGGATGGGGCTTCCACCCCCCTGCAATGAATCACAGAAACTCCTTTCCTGTCAGACCGCATCCAGAAGGCATGGTTCCTGTTGGATCAAGAGGTTTGCATTTCTCCTGTGAGATTAGACTTCAAAAGTTAAAAAACAAAGCTCTTTTTAGATATATATGTGTCAGTTGCATTTGCGTACTTGCTAGATACCCTTGCATTTAGGTGGGTTTGAGTGATGGGCAGGTTCTTAGTACCTTTTTATGTGTCTCAGCTCCAAGCACTTGGTGGCCAAGATGACCAAATAATACTAGTTACGGAGCTGATTTAGTTGGTATGTTATTGTGGTTATTATTTTTTCTTTTTGATAACTTATTATCTTACAAATGCTCACTTTCTGATTAAAATTTCCTGTTGGTTACTTATTATGGTTTGGCAGAAACTTTTTTTTTTCTTTTTTAAAGGGGTTCAGCCGGCGGCATGTTGAAAAGAGTTTTGAGTCTTTGTTTGGCCATATATTGTTTGCAATGCAGGGAGAGAATAGATGATATTGAGATATGAGTTGGGAGGCGAAGAACGGCATGTTGGCTGGAATGGGATGGCGTGCTGCTGATGCTGATGCTGTTGCTGGTTTTTCTAAATGTATGTATTCTATCTATCACCTCTATCGTAACCAGGGAAAGACCGATGTGCCTTACTGTTAAGATTGATTGGGGAGAGAGCTGTACCTAACTTTAGGCTGTCATGTCATGTATCTAAATTTTAATTTATTTTATTTTTGTTTTTTTTCTTGTTTTTTCGGCATAATTTATTTCATCAACGCCCCCCACTAGGAACTTTAGCAATTTTTTTTTTTTTTTAAATTGGGCCATTCCTCTTTTGATAGAATTTCTCTTTACGATCCCATTGTGGCTTTAAACAGTCTTCCTATTTTGTTAATGCAGTGGAAAATATCAGTGGATCAGAAGGAACTCAAATATAATGCAGTTGTATCCGAATGCCAAAATTATTATAATTATTAGTAGAAAAGACAAAACATGAAAACTTTGTCATTATTGATTGTGGTGGTAATGTATGCATATGCGTATGCATGTATTTTTTTTTCATACCGAGCAGGAACTACTAAATATCTTATATTTTTAGAGATATAATAAATTTTGCTTAGCTGGTTAATATTTTTCATAAATAAATAAATATAGGTGGGAATTAAGATTTGGTCTGGCTGGGAGGTCGATTGGGTGGCATGGCAATAATATATTTATTAAATTTAATTAAAATCATAAATGAGGCCGGGGATGGTTGGTTGGTTGGCTGATAAAGTCGGCACCGGGAAGGGAAGGGCGGGGCAGAGTCCTGCAGCATGTTTTTTTCTTTTTGTTCACGGCTTTTTTCGGAATTTGAAAGTTTTAAATTAGTTGTTTAAAATATTTTATATTTATATAAATTTAAATATAATAATAATTATATTATATAAAATTTAATATATTTTTATTTATTTTATTTTTTTGTTATATTTTATATCAAAATTATCATAATTACTTTTAACTATTTTTTTTTATTAAACTTGGTGTTTTGAGGAAATATGTTTAAGATAAGACTTTGGAAATGAAATCCGCGTGGTTCGATATGATCGAAAAGAAAAAGATAAAATTTCAAAAGGATTTTGGTTGTAAGAGAAGAGATCAGAAAAGGTTACTTGTTTGTGGTTCAAAATTTCCTTGTTAAGGTCAATATTATAAACCATGAAATTGTCATTATTAATCAACTAATCTAATAATAATTGCTTTCTTGTTAAGCGCGATAAACCCTAAAATTATCAATATCAATTGCTCAACTAATTTAATAATGGCTGTAGTTATATTTGCAGGGGCATGGGCTTCTTCCCTTACTAAATTACAGTTACAGGGTATTGCCAGGCAGGAAGGGCAGGGCAGACCCACAGCTGATAATTAATTTAATAATCGCTGCCTTATTTTGTAGCCAACTGCAAACAGAAAACGAACATAGAGAAAGATCAGTTCATAAATCAAAAAACCCAACGTTGGAAAATTTTTTGGACCCCAAAGCAAATCCAATCAATCCATAGACAAGGAAACTAAAATGGGAGCTTTTGAATCAGTCCCTCAGAAATCACTCCATGAGTTCACCGTCAAGGTTCCTTCTTTTTCTTGTTCTACAATTAAAGATTTAAAGTGAATGATTTTGAATTTTTTGTTTTTTTGAGGGGGGTGGGGCTTTTACGCTGTTGTTTGTGTTGTAGGATAGCAAAAAACAGGACGTGGACCTTAGCATATATAAAGGAAAAGTTCTCCTTGTGGTTAATGTTGCGTCTAAATGGTTCTTTTTCTCTCTTTCCAAGTTTTCTCCTTTAACCTTCTTTGCCCCCCTGATTTTATTTATAAAGCCGCTATCTTTTTGAATTTGAACAGTGGTTTAACAGATTCAAATTACACCCAGTTGACTGATCTTTACAACAAATACAAGGGCCGAGGTTAATTATCTTTTCTTTACTCTTCTAAAAAATTTAATGGACCAATGATGCTGCAGAACTTTGTTCTTAGTTTGGTATCTGTGGTAGTAGGCCCCTCTTAAATCTGTTTCTGTATTTAAAGGTCCCTTCAATAGCTGTCACTATGATTCCTGCATTTCTCATAACACTTCACACAACCTTTTCCATGATAATAGGATATTTTGCTTTTATAAGTATCAGTTTAGGCAATTTGGTCATATGAACAGCTGGATGATTTGTAGCTTTATTTGCATCCCCTGGATATGTTGAGACTTGAAGATGCTTTTATGTTTGTTTGTTTTTTTTTTTTTGACTGAAGGACTAGAAATATTGGCATTCCCATGCAATCAGTTTTTGAATCAAGAACCTGGTACCAGCCAAGAGGCACAAGAATTTGCTTGTACAAGATACAAGGCTGAATACCCTATTTTCCAGAAGGTAAAGAAATATATTCAACATTGGATAATGGATCTCTTTTGTTAGAAGTTGTATCTGTATACTGATGGTAGTATTAAATGTTGCTTTAAATTAGTTGAATATGACTACTGATTGGGTTAATTGTGGTTGCATTTCTAGATCAGTTTTTGCGTTTGTTGAATTAAATTAGATATTTATTTAGGGAATGCTACTTTAAGAAGATAGAAATAGGTGAACTGTTGATAAAACTGCGATGGTTCTCTCTTACCCTGCTTCAGCCATTTGCTCCCATGTAAATGTTCTTTTAAAACAAACTCTTTTTCCTTTTTAAGTCCTTGACAATTTCAATAGATGGAAAACTATAGGTCTTATATATGTTCACAGCTTCTAACATCTCTGCTTAATAAATTGAATGGTAGTTGAAACATTGCCTAGAAATTATCTGTTTTGACAATCTAACGACTTTCTTCCGGAAATTATGTGTGCACTTATTTGAAATTCGTAGGTAGATCTTGAAGTTCCTTATGAATGTTCTTTACACGTTTGTAATTGCTGTTGACTGGAATGGAGGAGAAAGCTCACTCGTAACTGTATTTCTAAAAGAAATATATTGACTGTTTGTTTTCTATGTTCACAATAGCAGGTGCATTTTTCTTATAGTTCTTTCTAGACTGTGTTCCATTTTCGACGACTCACTTTTTTTAGCTGAGGAAGCGTGTCTTACCAAATTTGCATGGACCTACACCTAGGTCCATTTTTTGTTTGATTGCAAAATATAGGACATGCTGGACCATTAAATGGAAACTATTGTTCTTCTTTCAAGACAAACTGTTATTAAAGCCCCAGCTGTCTTCTGGCTGTAAGAGATAGAGATTCTATATTTGCTTGAGTTGTGCTTAATATTGATTTATGGTTTTGGTTTCGTTCATGCATGATAATTTATGTTCTTTGCTGGCGTTAGATGTGATTTCTTAAATTGCTTACTACTAGCAACATATAGGCTCACAATATAGCTGATGACTTAATGCTGGCTATTAAAGGAAAGTTTTGTTTTTCTTCTGAGAAAAACTATTTTTAAAGCCATATTATCCGCTGGATGTAAGAGATAGGAGTTGATATTTGCTTGAGTTGTACATTAACATTGATTTATGTTTGGCAGTGGCTGGCCCCTCTGTTTCCCTTTTGGGTGGGTGTTGCTACATATGAAAACTAGTAATGTATAGAATAGAAGGGTTACTATACAAAATTTCAAATGTTAATATTCTTTGGGAATGGCCAATGTGATAATTTTTGGAAGTTTTACCTCTATTTATTTATTT
>JAQSVH010167064.1:2248-23365 GCA_029448705.1 Adansonia digitata
TACCATATAATACTAAAACAAATCTTATAAATGGTAAAGTGATAGAAGGGGATAGCAAGAAGCTAGAATTTAAAGATGAAATTGGGGTTGATAAATATGGTGAAGAGGTTTAAGAAGAAAAAAACCAATTCGACCTACCATTATACTTTCCAAAACAATATGATGAGTATTGTGCAATTAATGTGCTGGAAAGTGCATCCAATGAAGTGTTCATAGAGACTTATTCCACTGATCCATTCGAGGCATCTTTGATTTAAACTTCTAAGTTGGATAATGTTGACTTTATTGGGTGTTCAAAGTTGCCAGAGGCATAGTAACATTCCATTAGTTGCACTCATTTGTTTAAACCATTAGGATATTTAGCTAATACAATGTCATCTTTAAAGCTTCTTATTCAAAAACCACCCTCATTGGATCATAAGGCCTTACCGATGCATTTAAAAAACTATAAAAAAGCATTTGGATGGTCAATTGCCAACATAAATGGCCTAGAAAGTTCAACCTGAAAGGGCAACATTTTTGGGGAGGCAAATTTGGTCATCAAAGGTCCTACAACAATTTAGGCTACCCAAAATAACAACAGAGATAGTTAAACCGAATACTATAAATCAAGTGCTTCTTAGGAGGCAATTCAAGCTTCTTAAACTTTTCTTTCCTTAATTTTAGAATTTTTTTCATACTTAATATTTATTTCTTTCGTAGGTTTTACAAAAAAGGGGGGCTGGCACAACAACACCAAACTTTGGCACCGTTGTGCCTAAATATGTCAAAGCATGGTGCTGTAGCACTAGAATTTGGTGCTAAGCATAATGACTGAAAAAATAGAATGTAGGGCAGTGCTACACCTAGTAAAGGCATCGCAGCACCCTAATAGTTTGAGACTCAGTGTTGCAGCATCGATATCTTAGTCCTATAGCACTAACCATCCTCTGCCCCCTTTTCACATTTTTTTGTATTTTTAAACCTTTATTTTACCAAGTCATTGCACCGACGCAATAAGTTTTTAAAGTTTAACTTTTAATTTTATTTTTTTACTTTAAATTTTTTAAAAAGAAGTTAAAATTTTTTTATTAGGATTATTATTGTTTTTTAGGCTTATTTTTAATAAGTTTGTTTTTTTTTTAAATTTTCTTTTATAGCTTCCCACCAATTTTGGAAACAAGATAAGGTTAAAGAAGATAATAAAAGATTTACCTAATTTTCTTTCATTAAAAATAGAGTTTCTTATTCTTTCTCTTTTATTTATAGACATGAAGAACAATATTTGTTTTAAGTTTGGGGGTAAGGTTATTATTTTGTTAGTTTTAAATTAGTCTCTGTTAATTAATTCTTGCATAAATTTTCCTTTTTATCTTTGTTTTCGCATAAATTTTTTCTTTGTTTTTGAATATTTTCTTCTAAGAGTCTAGTATGATTGATATGTTTATGCTTAATATGATGAGATCCTTATCCAATGATGAGAACTAAGTTATTGATTTATTTTGATTCTTGGGAAAATATTAGTATAATTTAATTTTATAATTAGATTCTTTTATTTTTCTCATTATTAGAATGTGATTTTTGAAAATTCTAAGCACTTAATCTCTTGCATTAATTCATATTGCTTATTTGAATATTATTTATGTTAATGTAAATTGCAATTACATTTAGAAGCCTAAAATTTGTTTAATTCTCTCTTGAGGCAAAATCTTAGGCAACACTGAGTTGAAGAGATAATTTAAGCGATTTTTGGATCATTTAAGCCTTTTTAATCCTACCTTTATATATTTGTCTTTAGTTACCCTATTTCAGCCTAGTTGATAAATCTTTTTCTTTTGATTGCGACATTATTTAGCCTACTCTAATAAGAAAAACCATGATTAGCCTTTATTGCATAAGCATGAGCATGAAATTTGTTTCATAAAATATTATGAGCATTTTTGACTTGTGTTGTGATTGGTGAAAACAAAAAAAAGAAAAAAAATTTAAAAAAATTAAGAAAATTAAAAAACACACAAAAGTTGTGTAAATTAATAAAATGGCATGAAAAACAAAATGTCATATAAAAAGGGGTATGTGATTTAAACTTGTTGTGAAAGGCTTAACAAAAGAATTGGAGCATTATGGGTGAATTAAGTCAAAATATATGTTCTACCCTACCTTTACCCTAACCTTTCATTATAAGTTTAATAGAAGTCCTACATGATCTTTGATGAGATGTTGGTTTATATCAGTGGAGAGAGAGAGAGATGAAAAGCAAACATATGAGAATCTAGTATTAATTCATAGTTTGCATTGGCATAAATTTATTCAATTGGTATGTAATGATTTCTAAAAGGATCATTTACACACGCTAAAAATCCATTCAAAACATTAAGATTTATGATTGAATTGAAGAATGAATTTGAATTATGTTGATATCTATCTTGAGTTAAGATATTGAGATAACTTTTGAGGAAAATTAAGGCAATCATCAGTTAAGCACATTTATCTAAATTCATGTTTCATTTTATTTTGTTTCATTCATTTGGTTATGCTTGGTCTTGTGTTTTGTTTTGCTGAAAGACTAGTAAAATCTTAAGTGTAGGAGCATGATAATCTATCAAATAGAGTTATTTAGTCTCATTATTCATATTAAATTAGCTAAGTCTTAGAGATTTTTATTTAAATTTTATTTATAGTAGCATTATTTTATTTAAATTTTTATTTACTTTTAGTAATTTTGTGTTACGCACTTTCCTTATATTTTAATTACTTAGTTATTTAAGTATTTTCCATATTTTTGTCAAAAACTCAAAAGAGTTTTCAAAAGTGTAACAACTTAATCAAGGAGGAAAGTGGACACAATCAAGCAAAGTGATTAAGTTTGGCAATTTCCAAAAATAATATGTTTAAACTTAAAGAAAAAGTTTTGCCTTTAAGGTTTTAGGATTAAACTTAGGACACATCCTAGATACTCTATAGTTTTATTTTTCTCTAATTTCCTAAAGAAGAGAGAAGCCACCATAATATTCAAGAAGTTAGAGAGATTTTGGAAAAGCTTGAAGATCAAAGATTCGACCGATCTTAGTTTTCTCTTTCTCTTTACTCTTTTTATCTTTCTTGTATTATTTATGATGGTGAAACTCTTTGGTTTTATATTTTACATATTTATTATAAACTATATTTATTTTTTTAGGGTTGGAGTGGAACTCAATATGTAATTTAGATTATTTTATTTTTTTTCTTGATTTAATGATATTTGACTTGTTTGTTCAATCTTATTCTCAATACTTCTAATTGCCTGATCACCAATTAGATTGATTTGATAACTTTAATGAACTTGGAAAAGGGAATTTTGTGTTTAGACCTAGATTGAATGACATATGTTTCATATTCATTTATTATGATGAATTGATATGTGTGTTAGATAAGAATACATGAGCATGCCATATGTAACCAAATTACAGTCTAAGCTTAATGAGTTTCTTTTAATTCAATTTGCTTAAGAATATAGTAAATTAGTTAAAAGAGATATTTCTAAAAGACCATCAAAAAATACTTATACATAAATTAGAACTCTAGGTTAGAAACTCATTATCATTAGCCAAGTTAAGAGAGTAAAGTTTTATCCAAATAAAGTGTTGAGGGAAATTGTAATCCTAGGCTTCTATTATTTGCTTTATTATTATTATTATTACTACTACATTAAAACATAAGAGTGAGAACCATTTATGGATTAAGCCATTAAAGTAAGAATAAGCTTAAGATACATGAGATTAATGTTTTAATCATACTTGGGACCCAACTAGCATGTGGTTTGGTTGTTATTTGACTATTTTGAGTCTAATTCTGCTGAATTTCAATGGATGACCATTTTGAGTTAAAGTTAAAACACATTTTTTGCATGGAGCCAAGATATGGCCATTTAGAGTAGGGGTTCTCTTTGAGGGCATGCATCTGAGATTGTTCACCAAACTCAAATAAAAACATACTCCATTTGGAGGGGTTTCAGCCCATGATTAGACCACCTAGCCTTATAGATAGATTGCTTGCAAACAAGCCTAGTTGAGTTGTCAAAATGTAATGAAATTGCCTGGGACTAAGATGATTAGCAAAATAGAGGTTAAAAACACCTTAAGGACATTCATTAGAGGGGATCTTTCAATTTTGGAGCAAAAAAAATCAAAAAGCAAAAAGAGAGCAAAAAAAAAAAAGAGAAAAAAGGAAAAAAGAGAAAGAGTGATAGCTTTAAGTTTCTACGTAAGGTTGTTTTCTCTTATCTTTTATCTTAATTTTGCATCTTTTTCTGTTTTCTATATGAGCTTGATGATCTAAAGCCATGCATGGGGGATGATTTGTGCCAAGGTGTAAAAACCAAGTTATGGCCAAATCTTGAGCTATGACGTCAAGTCGCTATATTTGAGTATTCTCTTGTGTAAAAAACAAGTTTCCATGAAGAAAATTTGTTTTCCAAATGTTTTATGTTGATTTTTTTGTTTCATGCAAGTTTTCCTCATGCGTTCTTCCATATTTTGGTTATGACATCAGTCTTATGTTGTTTATGTTTCATGATAAGTATGATACATGCATTTTATGGTATTACCATGCATTATTGTCATGATTTACATGTCTATAAATCTCCCAAGAATATATTATGATTATGATAACATTATCATGTATATCTATGAATCCATGTATGTTCATGTTAATGAAGTATTTTAAAAGTAAAATCATATATGATGCAATGTTGGTATGATTATTAGTGAAAAATGATATATAGATATGTATTTAGGAGTTAGAAACTTTTAGGGACCATTTTATATTTTCACATAATGATTCCATGTATACTAAGAACCATTTTGTAACTTCCATGCATTTCAATGTCATTTTTCATGACTTAGGTATTTTATATCATCTCATGTCATTTAGGTCATTGTCCATGATCTAGGAACTTTGGTGTAATTTCATGAACATTTATGTCATCTTAGTCATTTGTTATAAGTTAAGGACTTTTATGTCATTTCATGCATTTTAATTTCATTTAGGTCATTCTTGATGATCTAGGTATTTTTATGCAATTTCATGAACTTTGACATCATTTAGTCATTTTCTATGACTTAGGGACTTTTATGTCATTTGATGCATTTTAATATCATTTAGGTCATTTCCATGATCTAGGGACTTTGATAAATTTTCATAAATTTTGATTTCTTTAGATCATATTCCATGATCTAGGGACTTTCATGCAAATTACATGAATTTTAGAGATATTATTGTTATTTTTCATGTCTTAGGAATTATTATGCAAATTCCGTGCATTTAAATCATTTTTTATGATTTAGGGACCATGCCATAATGTCCATGCCTGCTAAGTCTGTGTAGATTATTTTTCATAATCAAAAGGTCATTTAGCGATTTCATATATACACTTTGGGATCATTTTCATAATGATATCCTTTAAATTAAATATATTTATATGCTAATTATAATATAATATTAAAAAATCGAGGCAATATCCTGAAGTTAAAATAGTTATAGGTGTTCTTCTAGGATGTGGAAGTTATTTCATTGATTATTTTATACAAAGAATATCCTCTTTAAATAACTAAACCAAATTTTTTATTTGTTTCAAGAAACAAAACTTTTGTATTCGTCTAAGTTTTTTAGAGGGTGCAAAATATTTTGATTTTCAAAAAAATATAAAAATCAAATTTTCTTAAAATTAGAAAAATAATATTAATTAGAGATGATTTAAAAAAATAAGAGTTATAATTAAATATTGAAAAATCAAAACCAACCATAATCGAGATTTTAATTAACATAGACTTAAGCAGTACTGATTTTCGAGCATCATGAGAGGGATTAATCCTTATTCGTAATTGTAACTGACTCTGAATCCTTTTTCACATGAACTTTGGTATAACGTACACCTCAAAGCTTATTTTTGAGGGTTTCATGAGCCTTAAAATACGATCCCAAGTAGGTGACCAATCTAACCTAGCCAAAACAGGATTGACGGTGACTCTAAATTATTTGGTCATTTCGTGATGACCATTTAAGGTTAAGTTGGACATGCAATTCATTCAACAATTAAGTCCTATCCTAATATTAGAAAATAAAATTTACTTGTTTAAGTTTGATATGTTAGATTCGTATTTGGCATATTACAATAGCTTGGCGATTTTGCTAGGGATATCATGAGAGTCGGCCTAAAATTAATCATCTGTTAGTTGAAATTCTCAATTAATTAGTTTTAATAGGTAATTAATTATATTTCCTTGGGTTTTCTAAAAATTTTGTTTTGTAAATAAATTTATGCAAATTTTTATGTTGTCTTACTAATGTTTCATAGTGTTTTGTTTATAGGAAAATTTTGGATAGGGTTGTAAGTCATAAAAAGGTTTGTTCTTTTGCAGAAATAAATCACATGCATTTCATGACATGGGCCCGTTATGGGTGTTAAACCTTCTTAGGAGGGAATGAAGTAGCTCTACCTTCTCAGGTGTTAGCCTTTATCTGGGTTAGTGAAAAACCTATTGACTGTTAATTCCTATGCTTTCATAAGATGTTAGCCTCATCATGGGCTTAATAGTTATTCCCACTCGAGTTGAACTCTTTTCAACAGAAACCCTCAATGGGTATAGATTAGGGTGCTTTATTATTTCTTTTCATATTTGGAGAACAATTTGAGAATCGATTTAAATGTCAAACCTGAACCTCATGTAGTGAACCAAACTTTGCTTAGTTAGAGCCATACTCGATTTCAAAGATTACTAAAAAACTAAGAGCATGTGAAGGAACAATTTCAACCTTTTCATTTTGCGAGTTATAATGTAAATAGTAATATTTGTTTTAGATTACCTTTTTATGTTCAAAGTTTTATTTTTATCAATAGTTATGTTTAAGTACTAACTCATGTTTTTCTTTCACTTTCTTTTGCATACATCATGTGCATATAAGGATATTTGCTTTAAATTGAGTTTGCACCCTATTGGATTTTCATTAGGATCCATGGAGGATGATTAGAAAGAGTTGTCATCTACAAGAATTTCATGAAGTGTTCGATGTTAGTCTATGCTCTAGGGCTAGCTATATTGGATAAGGCATATATAAGTTAATAATGCAAACTAATCACTTATATTAGTGATTCAAGGTTTTCCTTCATGTTAGTGGTGTGATTGATAATCATGCAAACAGTAATTGGATAAAGCCCATGAAACATAATGGCCTTGCCAAGTTAGTAATAAGTTACAATGGTGAGGTTCTTATGCATCAAAATCGTATTTCTAAAGCATTCCTAGTCATAATATTGTCAAGATAGACATTGATAGTGCACAAAGACTAGCACATGCTAAGTCTCAATGCATTTGATGCATGCAACTCTTTGATCTCATAGAAATTAAAGTATACAAATACTCGGGGATAGCTATGGGTGCTTATTTTATGGAAACAAGTTCACTGAATATGATTCGTATAAGAACTCTATTTGCTATAAGTCATCCAAGTGTCTATGGAATATGTTCTCATGTGCCAATTGTGTATATTAGTCCTTAGACTTGTGATACTAGATCATCTCGTTTGAGGATTGTCATACTTTGATTTATCTAAAATGTGTCCACAATGGATGTATACTTAAGGTTGGGTACGTTAGGTATGACATGAAACATATGGTAGATGAATGAGTGACCTAGAGAGGATTCACCACCTGAGTGACATTAAAGATAAATCTCATATGTTCTTGGCTTTAGTTAACTTGATAGTCATTGGCCAACTCATGATGGATTTACAAAAAATGTTTCTCTAAATTCATGAGGTTAACTGAAAGTTGCAAAACTAATTGGATTGATACATAAGTAGACATTACACCATGGTCGTGGTCTTTCTAGGATATCTGGTAAAAGGACCAAAGTACACTAAGAAGTTGGTTACTAAAAGGTTTCTTGAAGAGATCATACTAACTCTTCATACATATCAGGTGGCCACGATGCCTTACTAGAGGTCAATCTTGGTCTGTAAATATATTTACACTTAATTGGGTAATTAGATTTATCATTGTTATGGTTGAAACCTAATGGATCACACATAATAAGATGATCTATTGGATTAAAATTGAGATTTAATTTAGTATGACTTAATTAAATAAAAGGTATAATAAGGTGGGCTTAATTGAATAACTTCAATTAAGGATAATTTAAGACAAAAATTAGATTTATAAAATATAATTAGAGATGCCTTAATATGGCAATAATGAGAAAAATGTCTTATCAGATAACATCTATTCATAAACATGGTTTTAAGGATATTATTAAATAAAGCCAAATAATTGTACTTAAAAAATTAAATAATTATTTGATAATTATTTAATTATTTATTTAATAATATTTACATGAAGTGAAATTGTTTTACTTGGTTTAAAAAATTTAATTATGAATTAAATTATCTAACATTTAAATTAAGGGGTTGGGCTAGATGCCCTAATTAGCAAGTCAGGAGAGTTTAGTTTGAACTACTCCAACTTGGGCTTACTAATGGGTTTGGTGCATGGAATAACCATCCCTGGCGTGCTATTAGGCTAAAATATTAATAAGTTACTATTTAAGCCTAATCTTGGACAAGCTAAATTGAATAGTTTAATTAGGCTCCAAGAAGCACACCAAGTTGATGCCACCTATAGGGCTTGTTTAATGGGTCTAGTTCATTAATTAAATAGATAAACCTAATCCATGAGGCCTATATATACAACATTAAAACTTTTGGAAGAAAGTTGGCTATTAAAGAACCCTAGGCAAAGAACTTTAGGGCTCCCTAAAGGCTATTGCACCAACTCCTTTACTTCTCTAAGCCTTTTATGCGCCAATTTATATTCCAGGTGTTCTTCAAGTGTTTTTAATCACAACAATGGTAGAAAATCAGTTTTCTATCCTAGTGGAATAAACTAGAATCCAGAATTATGATTTTTGGATCCAAAATAACAAAATTTTCCTAAGGTGTCTAGGCGCAAACATGGTTTCTTAGTGGTCTAAAATTGTTTCTAATCATAAAGAAGGTAGAAAATCTCTTTTCTAGCCTAAAAGAATTAACTAGAATCAAAATTGAGATTTTTGGGTTTGTTTGCCTAAGTCTGCAAAAATAACTACCTCTCTATGAAGTTGTTTTTCTTGTCTTTATTGCAACAAGCATGGGAATTATTCTCAAATCATTTCAGATTTGAACCTGTTGGCCATATATCTTTAGGTAGAGGCTTAAGAAGCCTTTTGGCTAGCATCGGAGAACTACTAGACCTCACAAGAGCTCTAATAGGCATCTATGTGGATCATCATTAGAGGTAAGACACTTATACTGCTTGTAACCTCGAGAAAAGATTGTAATAATCAACCCATGGTTTGTTTATGGAGGGATCAACATGCCTAGAGTTACAAGTCTCTAGGAACGTATGATTTCTAATAGATCTATATTTTAAAATTGCTATCTGACCACATGTACATCTCTTCCTAAGATCCTATAGAAATTAAGGTTATTTTTTGTTTAATTTTAATGCATAAGTTTAATTTTGATTAAATTTTTATGTTTGTATTGATAAGCATGAGCCTAGATTTTCCTTTTCACACAAAAACTCAGAGAGTAATCAAAAAGACAAAGAGGACTATTTACTAAGGGATTTTGTTTCAAAATTGCCAAAGATTACTCATCTAGAGCTCCGATAGAATAATTTAAGTCAAATATTTAAGATTTGGAATCTATGGTGAAATGTGACTTAGGCTCAATTGACCAAAAGGTAAGGCCACTAGGCATTACTCTTCAAGGTCCAAATGGATTAATAGTTAGTCCAAGCCATAACAAAGTTTTGGGATCCATTATATGGATGCTTTTCCTTTAACCAAGAAGACTTAACTCCAACAATTGAAGAGTATTCGTCTTTATTCGGACTCGAGTCTTTGGAGTCAAGACCTATATATTGCAAAGAATGCAAGTCTACTAGCTTTCATAAGAGATTATCTAGGGTTTTAGATTTGACATCAAATTTGACAATCAATATATTTTGAGAAAGGGCAATACTAATGTCATCTTTTAGGAGTTCTATAGGAGCTTATTCAGGACAGCTTAGAAAGTGAGTAAGTTATTGATTTGTTTGCTTTGGCCATCTATGGGTTACTATTATTTCCAAAAGTTTTGGGGCACATTGAGTCATCCATAGCGGATTTGTTTAAATGAATATGCAAAGGCATTCACCTACCCCTAACTATATTTGTCGAGACAATCCACACTTTAAATATATTTAAAAAAAAAGTCAAGGGAAGGTTCACCAGTTGTGCGTTATTGTTGTTCATTTGGGCTCGAAGCCATTTTAGGGTTAAAGAAGACAACATGATCAAGCAATATTTGTCCAATTATGTCTCTTTTCAAGCATTTATGAAGAATGAATGGCCTGACTTAGGAAGTAAGAAACAATGATAGAGACCTTCAGTAATATGACTTTAAAGGACATCATATAAGGAGCATCATGGTTAGCCCCTAAGGCTTTTACATATAGGTGTAGAGACAAACCATTTGTCTTATTGGTAGGGTTATAAGGAATGGTCGATACACACTATTACTTGTTGGAAGTAGTTTATCCTACTAACTTCTAAGATAACTACTATAGATCTTGAGTACCAAGGGGAAAATATAAAAATAAGTTGCAACAAATTGCTTTAAATTGGAAAAAAAGATACAAATCTGGCCTAAGTAGGCTTATGAATGAAGTCACTATAGGATATGCTACATGAAGAAGAATTTATGGCTGTAATATGATCTCCTCGGTGTAGATGGGTTTATTCCTCATGTATTCATTTGATCAAAGCCTGTTATTCCATCAAAGATTGATCTTTTTAAGGAAAAGTTTACAAGGGATCAATAAAGATTAAATAATGAAATTGAAGGCTCCAAGAAATGGTCACTTATCTAAATATAAAGATGAGAGCGAAGAAAAAAGAGCTAAAGACGATGTCCAATGACTATGAATTGATGAAGAATAATTAGGTTGAACAAAACAAAATAACGAAGCTCACTATTACATATAGGAGCTCAAATAGGTTTTTTGCAAGTCATGTTGAAGAAATGGACAAGCTCCAACAAAAATTGAATATGTGGAAGAACAAGGCTTTGAAGGGGTAAGCCAAGGAGTTAGTGGTCGAATACAAGCAAAAAGATTTAGAAATGAAGTGCTCCCTTATGACAGCAAGTTTGCAATGGAGAGGTATATTTAAGACAACAAAGTGCTTAGAGGTGCTTTGAACAAAAAGGAAAAGGAGGTGTCCCAAATAAGGGAAGAAAAAATGCCCTTTGTAGTGCCATGTGGTATATGGGACATAGTTGCAAAAGCAAAGGCATAAAGTTGCTTCCTTGATACAAGAATACTACGAAAATCATGCATAATGGCATGAGGCCACCGAGACTACTATAGGATATGGAAAAATATGGGAAGCCAGATGTATCAGTGACAAATGTACATCGATCATCTTACGAATAGATTTACCAAGCAGTGATCTAAGCTAAGAGATGGTCAAGAAGATGAAGAAACTGAGGCTACAGATCAATCTAACCTAGGAATATGTTTAGACAATGCTAAAGTTCTTGGAAGAGGCATAATAGTAATATGAGCAAGTCATGCTTTATTATGGATGTAGCTAAAAAATGATCAACAATGTGTAACTCAAACTCTTTGAATTAATTAAATTCCTTTTGAGTTTGGAATTTGTGTCTAAAATAGATATCATTAGAATAGTGCATAACATATTCTTTTAGAATTGCATAACATATAGTTTTGCATTCATTCAATAATTTGCACACATATTCATTGATCTATAATAAACTATAAATAAAAATTTGACTAAAGATATTTTAAGGTATCAAAATAACAAATACTAGAAGAAACTTTGAACAACCTGTATGGAGATATAATACCAAGTCAAGAATAAAAGCAAAAAAGAACGAGCATATTAAAAGGTTGAAAAGAATCAAGGTCACACATAAAAAGTTTCAAGAGGCCACAACAAAGAGATATATGAAATGTAGGCCTTAATATTGAAGTTAATGGAGATTATAGCTGGGAAAAGGAAAGAGCTCAAAAATCAAGGTCAATAGCGAAAACCTCTAACAATGCCATTGGTGCTTTCAGAATAATACTGCAAGAAGGATAAACCCAACAAAATGCATAACCCATGGAAACCATATTCGTAATATAGATCAATCTTAATGCTTTGCAAAGGATGGTGGGCTTAGGACCAAGCTCCAGTTCAGAAGACTTAATGGTTCCAGACTTCGATGAACTTTTGGAATAAGATAAGCAGAAATAGAAAGTCCAAAAACAAACTAAATTGGAAATCAAGAAAAGAAAAGTTTATGTTGCTAGAAAAGAAGCTAAAGGCCATTAAAGGCATGAAAGAGTTTAGCAGCATGGATGCTGATGAATCAAGCTTAATGCCAAATCTAGTCATCCCTCTAAATTTCAAGGTTCCAAACTTTAAGAAGTACAATTGCACCACTTCCCTGCAAGCTCATATTAAGATGTTCAACTGAAAGATGATAGGCCATGACCATAATGACAAGATATTGATTCACTACTTTTAGGATAGTTTGTCTGGCATAACAATAAGGTAGTATAATGAACTTACTTGAAGTTAGATCCAGGGTTGGAATGATTTAGCTAAGGTATTCCTTCAATAGTATAAGTACATGACGGACTAGGTCTCTGATTAACTTACTCTCTAGAATATGGAAAAAAGTCAGTAGAGTAATTTAAACAATATAGAGAAGGAATGAGGGATCTTGTATCCCATGTTTAACCATTCTTAACTAAGAAGTAGGTGACCATGCTATTTATGGATACTGTTCGCTTGCCATACTATGACAAATTCATAGGTAATGTCGCCAAAAATTTTGCCAACCTACTAATCTTTGGCAAAATGATTGAAACTGTCATAATGATAGGAAAAATCAATAGTGGAAAGTCATCTACCACCAAGAAGGCTAGGTAAGCCAAGTAGAAAGAAAAGAGCCAAACGATTAACTATGCCAACATCAGTCATTATATCACTGTTACACGCAGGCTATCCTACAATAAAACCCTATATACTCTTTTTTATATCAAATCTTACAAGCACTATATTCCCTAACCAAAATTAGGCCAAAGCATCATCCAATCAAACCAACCAAAAAACCAAACAAAATAGACCTAGATTTGACCTAATAATGATGTCATATCCAGAACTATACTCAAAGCTCCTGGAAGGCCAGCTAATAGCTTTCGCATATATAACACACCCTCATACCCAAGTTGGTATAACATTAATCTTAATTGTGAGTACCATGTTAGATTAACGAGGTATTTAATTGAAAATTGTTCATTGTTCAAGAGAAAATTTCATAGCTTGCTCAAGGCCAGAGCTTGTAAGTTTGATAATGCAACGATGAGTCAAAATATCATGGATAATCCTTTACCTAACCATAATGAACCAAGGACTAATGCTTTATTATCAGAAGAGGTTCATTGGGTGAAAAGGAATGTCAAAGAAGTGAAGACCCTTATGGAAATCATATGGGCAATCCTTGTAAATTTTAGGTTAATAAGCTGAAGATGATAAGACATAGAAGATGAAGAAAAAAACTCCTCTAACTTTTGTAAATTTCTCACTGTTTAGGAACACATTTTTAAACAATGCCCAAAATTCAAGGCAATGGTAAAAAAATCATGGATAATAGAGAAATCAAGTTCTATAAAGCACTTAAAGAAGAAGAAAAAGAAATAGTTAACATGATAAAAAAAGAGCCTCCTCAATTTTTGTTTGGGTTGACCTTTGATAATCCAATACAACAAATCAGTGGCCATTTCCACAATGAAAAATAACACTAAAACTGATTATTAAAGTGTCAAAGCCATTCTCTTATGAAGGAAACCAAAAATTACTATAGAGATATGACTACAAAATAATAACTCCCGAAACTATAACAAACCAATTAGCAGTGGTTAAAGTTTCAGGAGTGAGTCACATAACCCAGAATAGTCAATGCTATGGCCTCGAAACATTAAAGGTTGGAGCAAAGATAGGAAATAAGAATAGCCTTACACTAAAAGGCATCGCCAATTGAAAAAACTTCAATAAATCCACTTATCGAGATAAAAGAACCAACCAATGAAAAAGAGGCTACTAAGTTTTTAAAATTCATCAAGCATAGCAAATATAATATCTCTGAGCAACTGAAACAATAACCTACAAAGATCTCAGCCCTCTTGCTGCTATTGAACTCTAAACTTCACCACAATGCACTATTAAAGGTTTTGAACTTGGCATATGTCCCCTATAACATATCAATTAACAACTTAATTGCCTGGTAAAAAAACGTCATGGCAAATAACTTTATTTCCTTTTATGAAGATAAGATGCCCTCTAGAGGATGCAATCTGTAAAGGTATTACATATTACTACCTCTTGCAAAAGGTGCACACTACCTAAAGTCCTCATTGATAATTGATTAACTCTTCATGTAATGCCTTCGATCACTCTTTCAATGTTGCCAATTGATATGGCCCAAGTCAAGAATAGTTGTAAAGTGGTAAGTGCTTTTATTGGGACCTGACGAGAGGTAAAAGGCAATATTCAAATCACCTTTTAATTGGCCCTTACACCTTTAAGGTAGATTTTCAAGTTGTAGACATTGCACTGGTACATAATTACCTTTTGATAGATTGAGGATTCATTCAGCCAAAGCTGTTCCCTTGACCTTCCTTTAAAAGTTAACTTTATATTGGATGATAAAATGGTTAGCTTGTCAAGAAAAGAAGATAATGATAGTAACGGCCACCATAGATGCTCTATATATTAAACATAACGTTGAGGCTGATGAGTGCTTTTTTAGGTCTTTTAGTTTGCAAATGCCACATTCATCAGTAAAGGTTCTAAGATTCAAAGCCTTAATTGTCCAAAAACACATGGATGAAGTTGAAGCTTACGATTGGAAAATAGGCTCAAGCTAACAAAGGACTGGGAAAATACTTGCAAGGGATGTTGTGCTTAATAAGTGTCAGCTAAAGGAAAATGAAAGCATAGGTAGGTTTTAAGCCAAAATGGTGACAAAAAAAGTATAAGTGAATGACCCAAAAGTTGGAATAGAACTTGGCTATTGAACATACTCTGAAAGAGATTTTCTATTTTTGGGGCATCATTAACCTATATTCAGAGAAATAGAGGTTTAGAGATGTTATGGCAAGATTAAAAAGGCTTTTGAGAAATTTATGATCGAAGCCATCATTCAAAATATTAGGAATATGGAAAATGACTATGGGATACGACTGTGCCCTCCTGGATTCATGTTGAAGAGCTGGACTGCAATAAAGATCTTTATAATATCTAGGTCTATCCTTAAGTAAAACTAAGAATGCACTCTACTCACCTTGGCCTAAAGACATTTGGAGATCCTTTTGTATTAGGGCCTAAATATGTTAATCAGATTTTGATTTTAAGGGCAATGCATTAAATATCTCTTAAATCACTCATGTCTTATCCATTTTGTCCATATTTTTATTTGAATTGTTGATTTCACTTTTCTATAGCCCATACCATTTTTTCACCCCTACTACAAGCACCCTAATATAAAATAACCAAATGATCCCATCTACAATCCAAAGAATGATTTTGAATAGACTATTTATGATGCTAATTTAAAAAAAGATTCCAAGGATTGAACCTTGCCCCTAAGACTTATTAAGCTAGAAAATAAGCAAATACTACCTCGCGAAGAACCAATTGAAGTTTTCAATTTAGGCATTGAAAAAGACAAGAAAAAAATAAAGATAAGGATGGCTATCTCTTCTTCCATGAGGAAAGAATTGATAATGTTACTTCAAAAGTATAAAAATGTCTTTGCATGGTCTTATCAAGATACGCCTAGATTGGATGTAAAAACTCCCTTTCAAGCCAGAGAAATTGATTCAACAAAAACTGAGACAAAAAATGCCAGAAATGTTGCTGAAAATAAAAGAGAAAGTGAAAAAAAAAGTTCAAAACTGGGTTCATCATGTTAGTGTAAGCCCTACAAGCTAATTGTTGTGGCTTGCAAAGCATTATTATTTGGTGATTTCATGTAATCAAACATTATATTTATTTTTTATCCATAAGATTTCATGTTATAAAGGTATTTCTTTATCCACAAGATTTAATTGTATAATTGTTATAAATATCATATACAGATAAAGGCCTAAAATACATTGGCCTTGCAAGGGAATTGTAAAAGTTAAAATTATAAGATCCCTATGCATCAAAGTTGTGTTTCTAAAAACATTCCTAGTCATCATATTGTTAAGACAAGGCATTGATAAGGCACCAACATAAGCATGTGTAAGCCTCTATGCATAGGATATATACAACTGATCTTATAGTTAATGTGTAGAGATACTTAAAGATATATATGTGTCCTCATTATGTTAACTAGACTTGTAACATTAGCTTATCTCATATAAAAAGTATCATGCTTTGATTTCATGACAAACGAGACCATAATAGATGGATGCTTATGGTAAGGTGGTTTTAGGTATGGCATTAATTATACGGTAGATGAATGAGTGGTCCAGAAAGGATTCATCCCTTAAGTGATATGAGGGGACATATCTTACATGTATCTAGCTCGTGTTAACTTAAAGTCCTTAGCCAAGGCAGTATTAATTATGAAGTTAACACATAAGGGTTGTATACTTATATGGAATGAGCTAAGAGTAGACACTGAACCATGCTCTTGCTAATTCCATGATATATGATGAAAGGATATTTATTACACTGAGATACTAAACACTGAAGGGCTTGTCAAAACTGTAATGACACTTCCTGCATGTTGGGTGGCCGTCATGTATTGCTGGATGCTGATATTGGTCTATAAATATAAAATATTCTTGATTAGGCTATTTTATATTTATTTCCAATATGACTGAGGCCTAATGGGTCACACATATAAGGGTGATTAGTAGAAATTAAATTAAGACTGGGGTAACATGTCTAATTACTTAGGCCCACTTTGAATAGGTTCGTATAGGCTAGAGGTAAAATTATAATTTCTCAAAAATTAAAATTTTAAACCATAGTTATATTGCCTTATGACTTCTATCCCATGTAAATGATTTTGCACTTGAAAAATCAGCCAAGAAAGCATAGAAAGCTTGGTTGGCTTTTTCTCCCCAAAACTTTAAAGGGATTGCACAATCTTTGGTTTCTTGGAAGAAACATTGTTTTCTCCTTGGCTCTTTGATTGTCAAATCAAGATTTCTAAGTACAAGGGAAGATTTATAGAAATCTAACCTATTAGCAAGGCTCCCGACAATAAAGTCTTTTCCTTGTTAAAAGTTTTCTAGGTCACATGTGTGGATAACCATTAGAGATTGGAAGCTTAGATAGCTTTAGTTTACAACAACTGGGCTCATGTTTTTGATAATTGGGTCATGGAATTGCTAAAAAACTTCTCAAGATGAGGTGTGCTTGAATCTTGAATAGATCTTTAGGTTTCTTGATCGTAAAGATTATCATGCAAGAGGATTCTATTTAGAGAGTCTCAGATTATCTTTATTGCTATGTTTTTACTATATTTTTATATGTTATTTATAAAATTTTTGTAATCTAATTACTTGCTACCCCAAGACTTCCTACACCTAGATGTAGCAAAGTACTCGAAATAGGTAGATAATATTATCCCAATTTCAAAAAAAATAAAAAATAAGAATGTGCATGGATTGCCTAGATTTAAATTGAGCTAGCCTAAAAGATAATTTTCTTTAGCCACACATTGATATGCTAGTTCACAATACCATGAAAAACTTATTATTCTCTTTCATAGATAGGTTTTTCAAGTATAATCAGATCCAGATGACTTCAGAAGACATGGAAATTACTATCTTTGTCATAATGTAGGGAACTTTCTACTATAAGGTAATGCCATTTGGGTTAAAAAATGCTTGGGTAACTTACGAAAAGGTTATGGTGATTTATTCCATGACATGATGCATAAAGAGATAGAAGTGTACGTGGATGACATGATTACTATGTCACTAAGAAAAGAAGACAATGTACCAAATCTCTAAAAGCTTTTTAAAACATTGAAGAAATTTTAGCTCAAACTCAACTCAACTAAATGTACTTTCGCAGTGACATTAGGAAAGCTGTTAGGCTTCATTATTAGTAAGAAAGGGATAGAGGTAGACCCTGACAAAATCAAAGCCATTCATGATCTGCTGCTTCCCTAAACACAAAAAGAAGTGAGAAGTCTTTTAAGCAGGCTAAATTATATAGCTTGTTTCATATCCCTACTTATAGATAAATACGATCTAATATTCTGGCTTCTTTGAAAGTGTAACCTAAAGAATGGGATAAGGAATGTTAGGAATGCTTTGATAAAGTGAGGCATTATTTATCAAATCCACTAGTGTTAGCACTAGCTATTTTGGGACTGCCATTGATTCTTTACTTGTCAATTTCTGAAAGACTTATAGGTTACGCGCTGGGTAACAGATGACTCAAAAAAAAAAGAATGGGCCATTTATTACCTTAATAAGAAGTTTATAGAGTATGAGGTAAAGTATTCGTTGATGGAAAAAATATTTTGCACCTGGCGTGGACAGTCTGAAAACTTAAACAGTACATGTTGTATCATACTACCTGGTTGATCATTAGGCTTGACTCTATTAATTATCTTCTCAAGGCACCAGCACTGACCGATAGGGTAACAAGGTGGTAGGTCTTATTATCAAAATATGACATAGTGCATGTAAGTCAAAAAGCCATCAAAGGTAGTTCAGTGGTAAAATTTTTTGCAAGTAAGTCCTTTGATGATTATGAGCCCTTGGATTTTGATTTCTCTGATGAGGATTTGATGTGTATTTTGGCAAAAGAAAAAGATGAGCTACTCAAAGAAAAATCTTGGAAGATGTATTTCTATGGTGCTTATAATGTCCTCGATCATAAAATTAGGAAAATCTTGATATCTCTAAAAGGGGATTACTATCTTGTCATCGCTAGGTTAGATTTTGATTGTATTAACAATATAGCAGAAAACAAAACATGGGTAATAAGGCTTCGCGCTGTGATAGAGAAAAAGGTTGAAACCTAGAGATGTTTGGGGATTTATGCTTGATAATATACCAACTAATGGATAGCAGGAAACCTGAGATAAAAATTTAATCTTATATCGAAAGCTCAATCTGAAATTGGTAGAAGAATTCAAAGACATGCATTTCCACCATCTGCCATGGAAAAAAAATTAGATGGCAGATACCTTGTCAATTTTGGCCTCCATGTTCAAAGTTAATAAAGGAACGGATGTCACCCTTATCTAGATAAGTTTGTATGAAATCCTACCTTATTGTCAAAATGTCAAAATAGAGGCAGACAGTTATCCATGGTTTTATGATATTATCAGGTACAAGAAAGATGGGTAGTACACTTACCATGGCACTAAAAATGATAAGAGGACTCTAAGAAGGTTGCCAATGGGTTTTGTTTTGGATGGTGACATAGTATACAAGAAAGGACATGATCAAGTATTTTTATGATGTGTGGATGCCATCAAAGCCTAGAGAATTTTAAAAAGGTTCAAGAAGAGATATACGAGACACATTAACAACCATAAAATGGCCAAACAAATCATAAGGTTAAGGTAATTTTGGATGACCATATGAAGTGATAGCATTAAGTAAGCCCATAAGTCCAAAAGTATCAGATCTATACAGATAAAATGCATATCATGCAATCATCATTACATGTCATGATAGCATTATGGCTCTTTTCAATGTAGGGCATCAATGTGATCAGGTCAATTACTCAAAAGGCTTCCAATAACCATCCTTTCATCTTGGTAACTGTAGATGACAAAGGTTTTTTTGGGAAGGCGTAAAATGCTTATGGACTGCTTTAAAGAAAAATTCAAAAATAGGGCAATTTTCCTCTTTTTGTGACCAAGATAAGACAACTTGAGGAACATAAGGTATGTACGAGCCATATGGGTGCTTGTTACCAAAATTTTGAATTTCCATGTGTAGTATCGATACATGAGGGTTTGGTATTGATAGCTATGGTGTGGTATCGATACCTAGCATGATTGTATCGATACAAGTCTTGACAGTAGATAAAATTACTATTTTTGGCAAAATGTATCAATACACAAGCATAAGTATATATACAAATTCATGGAATATCAATACTGGCCTCTAAGTCTCAAGACTGGAAACATTTTTTTGCTCTTAATATCGATACACATCTCATTGTACCGATACTCAGGAGTTGTGTATTGATACAACATGTTCTGTATCGATACACTAAGACATTTTTGCCTAGTTTAAGCCATTTTTTAGCCTCCGAAAACCCGATTTAAACATGTTTTAGCACCAACAAACTATCATAAAGCATTACAATCCTTGACTTTGGGCCAATGATCAGATTTAAACAAGTTTTGGAGTCTAAACAACTAATGACAAAGGTTACTTTCATAAAATATATGGGTGTAAAAAGGTGGCAGGCATATCTCCAGCTTGCAAGCTTTCACAGCCTTTCTGCCTCCTTATTCAGCATGGTAGAACCAATAAGAAGGAAGTCAACTGAACATGGCAGCTGAAGATATGGCTTGCTGCAGAAGAAAAATTAATAAGGCCCTTTGCATTATCTTCTAAAAAGGGGGGCTAAACCAAAAGAAAAAAGAATAGGAAGCTATTTCAGAAAAAAAGCCCCCTAGCTATAAAAAAAACTCTCGAGCAATCCCAGAAAACTTTTCACCCATCCCCACAAATCCTCCAACAACTTCAGCTCCAAAAGCTTACCAAAACAGTGTTTCATTGACCTCAATACTCTATTCCCGTAGCTACCTCAAACCACCATTCTAAAACCTTCAAGAACCTAACTTTCCACACATTTTTTATCCTTAAAAGGCCTCACCATCAAACCATACCACTAAGAGCCTTCTTTTTTTCATCCTTTTCTTGCTAAATAATAGCAAGGAGAAGGAAAAAAATTAAGCGTACAGCCACTACTCCAAAAAAAAGGGAAGCTCAAGCTTTTTGGTATTTCCCCTTTACCTTGATCTTTATATTTTCTATTTTGTCATTAACATCATCTTAGTAAACCCTTTTTATGCTTTTATGGCCACCCT
>JAQSVH010167108.1:0-23343 GCA_029448705.1 Adansonia digitata
TATAGAGAAAATTTCAAAAATACATTATAACTTATAAAAATGAATTGAATTTAATGCATTACTCAAAATATTAATTTATAAAAATAATAAAGCTGAAAGCCTAAAATACAAAACAAATTTTACTAAAAAATTTCGCTAGCATGATACTCGCAGTGTTGTGAAAAATTCAAAGTTAATGAATTAAATTTGATAATTTGGCAAGTCGTAATATAAAATACCAACACAAAATTTTTCTTAAATATTTTTATTTTTATTTTTAGGAGCGCGTATCGACAAAAATACTGCATTGGTATTAGTAAAATTATATGATGGTCAATTCTCGAAATTTCACAAAAAAATCTTTAAAAATCCTAAAAATAGGAAACTTGATCATGATATCATCTATAGAGATAAATTTCAAAATTTGACAATAAAATATTTAAAAACTAATTTTCTTTTTAATATTCATTTTTTTATCCGAGATTTATTCTTTTTGACCATTGAAATGACACTTTTCCCATTCTGCGCATATGACGGCCATTTATACATGATTAAAAGGTCTTAAAAATACCTATTTTGCTTGAAAGATATTTTGACCTTCATCAAGGCAGTCATTAAACTCTCAGTCTCGAATAGTTGAGACTACTGATAAAAGAGGTCGAACAAAATTAAATGTCTACAAGCAGGAATAAGGAAATTCACGAAGGTTAACAAAAAACACTACTAGAATAAGGGAGATTCATTTGGAGATTTGTACAAGAGTACAAAAACACACAAATAAGAAGTAGAGGCATAAACATACAAGACAAAAAATGGAGACCCCGTCATTAGCGACTTCAAGGTAAATTTTGATGGAGTCTTCGAGCTGCAAACAAAGAAAGGAGGAATTAGTGTCTCGATTGGAGATTCAACAAAAGCAGTACTACGCATATGTGGAGAAAGGGTGGGGGAAATACAAGACCCATACCAAGTAAAAGTCCTGGCTGCAATTCGAGCCCAAGATGTAGTGATGAAGATGGGTTTCTTCATAATAATGATTGAAGGAGATAGCTTGGGGGCTGTAAAGAAGCTTAACTCCGAATACCAAGATTTGTCTACTGTTGGACCTTTGGTTAACGAGGTAAGGCATAAAATTGGAAGATTTCATTCTTGCAAGGTTATACACATGCCTCGAGTAGGGAATAAAGCGACACATCAACTAGTGAAGTTTGGACTTTCACTCACAGAGGATAGGTACTGGTTAGAAGAGTGCCTTGATGTTATTGTTAGCATCGTAACCAATGACTGTTCCAATCTTCAAATGAATGAAATGATTTCTCTTAAAAAAATCATCTTATAACATCATAAACAATAATCATCTTATAACATTATAAACAATAATCATCTTATAACATCATAAACAATAATCATCTTATTACATCATAAGCAATATATTAAAGTTGTCGCCTATTTGATTTTCCAATCGTGGGTAATTATGTTTATAAGATGAAATTGAGTGTTGGTTATTTTCCAACCCTTATTTCGTCTCAAATTTTTTTTTATTTTTTCTTTTTCTTTTGTTTTTAATTTAGTGCATTTTGTTTGTATTTATTTTATTTTATATTATGCATTTATATAAATTTTAAAATATTAATAATTTCTTTTATTTAGATTTGACATCTCCGTGTATTCATGTCATCTTTATTATTTTTGTAAATTAATATTTTGATTAATGTGTTAAAGTTATTTCATTCTTACAAAATTTGAATATATTTTTGGGATTTTTTAGTTTCCAAAATACGCAGTTTTTTACTTCATAAATTATTTTGGTAGGATTTTTTTTAGTTTATGATTTTTAAAATTTTTCAAATATTTTCATTAAATTCATATTAAATCAGTTTTTAAAAATTAAATTTATTTTATAAGTTTTTTATTTTTTTTCAAATATCAATTTTTAATTACCTTTTTCTTACACGTAAAATTTCTCAAAAATTTCCTTTAGAATTCAAAACTTGGGATTTTCATGAAATTTTTTTATTTTTTCATTTTTAATTTTTTGGGCCAAATTTCCTTAATGGGCTTAAAACTTTCAAATTTTCTAAATAAGCTCAACAAATCCAATAATTTTCCAACAAGCCCAATAATCTAGCCAAGCCCCTTTTTTTATTTTCTCAAGCCTTTTTTTCATTTTTTTTATATGCCTAATAAGCTTATTTATGATTATTTCATTAATTTTTGGATAAGGCCCAACAAGGCCCATTGAAATTTATGACAAGGCCCAATAAAGTTTTTCCTCTCCAAAATTTTTAATTAATTCTTTGGGACTTAAATTTTTCATACGAATATTTAATCAAAATTTTTATGTGTTTAAATTTGTAATTAAAAATTGTTTTATCGATAACCTTTTATTTTTTGCCATTTAGTCATTCTACTATAATTTTTCCATTCTTTTTCATAAATTTGCTATTATAATTTTATTTAATTATACATTTTCATAAATTTATGAATATTTACATATAACTTTAAAATTTAACAGTTTAATTATATGAATATTAATTCAATAAGGATTAAATATTATAATAAAACTAATATCACTAAAATTATCATGAGGCCTAAGCCTTAGACTACATGATTCATACATTTAGCTTTTGACTAATTGTATAAAAAGAAAAATAAATTAAATTAAGTCATATCATAATAATAAAAAAATCTAAAAAGATTAAAAATAAAAAATAAAAGAAATGAAAAATGATGGAATTTGGTGGAATGTCCTAGAAGCCATTTGGCAAAGGGGTTTCTCAGACCCCTTGGCTGAACTCCATCATCTACAAATAGAGGATGGTTTCTTTGTTTTGAGAGTTTTAGCTTTCTTTAACAAAAACACTAAATTTCTTAGTTTTCCAAAATTTTTTAAGGTATAAACACTTAAAATTCCTTTAGTTTTTCTTAATCAAATTCATTTGTTTTCTCTTTAGTGAGCGAAGATCATGTTTAAGCTTATAGATTTTAATTCATGCTAACGGGCTAAACATGATGGCTGTGAACAATTTTTTTATTTAGTTATTATGTTTCATTTTTTTAATTATAGTTCATTTTTTTCTCATGAAATTTGTTTTTGTTAATATGATGTTAATTTTAGTGATATGATGTTTAATTTGTCATATATATGTTCATTTGGATAACATTTTCCTTGGTATTTTCTTGTTAATATGCTGGAGAAACATGTTTATATGTTTTTTTTTTATGATTTCTTATATAATGATGTTGATTTTGATTGATAAAGCTAGGATATATGATTGTTGAGTTAGAAAGTATTTGTTTGGTGTGTTATTTGATGTTCGCCGAATCTTATGGGGCCTTTAAAATTAATTTTATTTGTTATTTTTGTGATATTTTTTATTATTTTATGGTTTTTGGAAGGGCTGAGAAATTTTTCCTTAAAATTTCAGAGCATTGGAAAGGTACTTCTGGTATTGGCCAAACCTATATATGTGTGTATGATGTGTTTTCTTGATTTTTTATGGCTATTTTGTAAATATAGAAAGTTTAGGTACTAATTTGTAAATATGAAAAATTTTGTTTCATAGCTTTCCATACTTGGCTGAGAGGTTTATATACTTTTAGGAGTGTGTTTTATATGTTTTTAACATGTTGAAATATATTTTTAGGCTTTAGAGGTCTTTTATAATTTTAAAAGTTTAGAGACTAATTTGCAAAATTAGGAAAAAATTGTTTCAAGGCCACAGGTGCTAGGCCGAATACTTATTGTGACTTTTAGTGTGATTTCCATGCTTTTGTGATGTGTTTGATGTTTATTTATGATTTTCTCTAGTATGGGGATTAAATTCAAAAAATGGAAAAGTTTTGATTTCACAAGGAAAATTTTCCATTAGGGTAATTTTGGTCATTTTGCAATATTTCTAACATTTTTCTAGTCCTCCAGATTAGGGTAGAAAATGTTAAAACATTTTGTATTCTTTCGATTTTCTGTTGGGGTACTATATGCAATTTTTAAAAGTTTAGGGGTTTAATTATAATTTTAGGATTTTAGGTTAGCTTTGATATTTTATTACCCATTTAATGTAAAATTGTCATTTCCTATCATTTTAGAGTCTTTAGGATTATCAGGATGTTTTCAAGATGAAAGTAATCCTTAGGGGTATTTCAATAATATTTTCTTAAAACTGAGTCCTATGTAATCACAAGATGCTTTCATGACAAGGTTTACATTAAGGTTAGGTTCATCTTTTACGATCATTTTTGAGTCCTTAAGGGGTGCCAGATACTTTCATGTTGAAGGTTTAACCCAAGGGTATTTTGGTAATTTTATATTAAAATCGAATCTTTTAAAGATACTAGGATACTTTCATGTCGAAAGTACTCTAAAGGACAATTTTGTCTTATCAACCACAATCAAATCCTTAGAGTCGAGTTTAGTATTTTCAGTCTAAATCGAGTCTTAGGGTGATTTTTATTTTTATTATTGATAAAATTAGAATTCTTGAAAATTAAAGTAATGTCTTCGGGTTAAAATAGTATATAAAATTTCTCCCAGTATAGGAAAGGAATTCTACGAATTATTTTAATAAGGAGATATCCCTTTTAGAAATGAAAATCGAGTTTTTTAAATTTTCATAAAACAAAATCTTTTGTAATCCTCCGCTTTTCAAGTGGGGTACAAAAGATATTTTAATTTTTTTTTAAAATAACCTTTCATACCCCTTCGGCTCTCCAATGGGGTATGAAAAATAATGATAAAAACTTTCATTTCTTTTGGTTTTCTAGAAAAGTGTGAAAGATATTTTGATTTTCAAAAACATTAAAAACTCGATTTTATCACACGAAATAATAAATTTATTTTATAGAATATTATATATGGGAAATATAATTAAATATCGAATAGAGAAATTGAATACAAATCAAATTTAAGTTAACTTGTAATTAATAAAGTATCGATTTTCGAGCATCATGAAAAGGTCATTCCTTACTCGTAGTTGTAACCGACTCTCGAATCCTTTCACGTGATCTTTGGAATCAATATGGACCTTGAAGTTTGTTTTAAGGGTTTTGTAACCCTTGAAATACGAGTTTCGATAGGTCATTAATCTCACCTAACCCAAATAGATTGATGGCAACTTATATATAATTGTTACATAATGACTATTGAGAGTTGAGTCAGTGAGCAATTCATCTTGCCAACTCAGTCCCTAAAATAATAATAAAAAATATATAATAATATGGTCCCTAAAAATAGAAAAATGACAAATGGATATATATAGGAATAAGGGGTACACAAGTCAGGCTAGTCATGATTCGTATTCGAGCCATATTGCGATAATATAATCACATTGTATTTGAAATTATCATGTTTAATTGACACTATTCAAATAACTCCTAAATTTGTATTGCACATCGTGTTGTCAAGTTCATGTTTATGACATGATAATAATTGGTTTTATGTAGATTTTGGCATGTTATCCGTCTATTTATGTCATCGTTACATCATTTTCATATCATTCGTGTTTTAATTAAAGATATAATGTAACTAAATGATAATTAATAATACTATACATATATATTTTTTTAAATTCAATATTGGTTAGACTTTCACTTATACTAAATTGTATTAAAATTTTATTATAAAATAATTATAATAAAAAATTATATTTAAAATTATATAATATTATAAAGTTATTTTTTAAATTTTTACAAATTTTGAAATATTCATGCATTCGTTAATGTTAGTGCTATTATTTTATGTTGTACTTTGTGTCATGCCTAAAATTGTTAGATCTAATTGGTATTATTTAAATAACTCTTAATTTTATGTAATGTTTATTTTATATAAATTTCAACTTGTTTTTATAGTTGTTTTGTGGATAGTTATTTTGTTGTATTATATCGTATTTTAGTTAATTTTTCATGTCATATTTGTGTTTGTACGTGATTGCAAATAACTTTTAATTTTAAGCCATGTGTTGTATAATGATTATTTTTTAAAAAAAGATTATTGAATAAAAATATATTTTATTGACAAATTATCAATACAAAATTAAAATATTAAGATGGGTTAATGTAAGTAAATTTTTTAAAAAATTTTAAGTGCTAAATCAAAAGTAAAATATTATAAATATTAAATAGCAAAAAAAATTATCTTGAATAATATTACGAGTTGTTGAATGAGTTGTTAAGTTTATATTTTATTACCTCTTTTTAAATATGAAATAAATTATGATTATAAAAAATTTAAATGAATCAAATTTTGATATTATCTTAATTATATATATACACCTTTAATGAATTAAATTCGTATATCCATACTATATTTGTATTTTTTATATCTATATATTACTTTAATATCTTCACGTAAATAATAAAACAAAAGCAACACCAGGATTCAAACCCTCATAACGTGTATTTAAAGTAATCCTCATATCGATTTTTCAATTGGAGAATAATTTTGTAAAGAATGTGAAATTGAGGGCAGGATATTTCCAGCCCTCGTCTCATCTAATTTTTTTGATTTGTGATTTTTATTTTGTATAATCAGATTGCATTTATATTATTTTTATTATATATTTATATAAATTTTAAAATATTAATAATTTATTTTATTTAGATTTTGATATCTTTTTGTATTCAAGTCGTGTTTTTCTTTTGTTGTATCACTTTTAATAATATTTTCATATTATGATTGTATTGAATAATAATGTTGTGCTAGAAATTTTAAAGTCTAATTAAAATTATATATTCAAATAATTTTTAATTTTGTGTCACATGTTATCGCATTCATGTTTGTAACAAATTAATAATTTATGCTATATAGATTTTGAAATGTTATTTATCTATTCATGTCGTGTTGATATTATTTTTATGCCGTGCTATGTTTTAATTATTTTCTCATATTGTGTTAATGACATGTCAAAACTTAGATATATATTTATACATATAATACTTTAAATACAATTATAGCACAAAAAATTTAAAATGTGATAATTATAAAAAATTACAATTGCTTGCCCCGCGTAGCAAGTAATAGGGGATAACTTTAATATTATTTTATAATATGCGTGCAATCTCGCACTTTAGGTGAATTTTATTTTTCTAGCAAGATATATATTAGAAATAAAACAAAAAAAATATTCAATTGAATACTTTGCTTTAACGTATAATATATATATAAGTAATTAATATAAATATTTTATCCACTTTTTGGAAATATAGATTAATTTTTGCTCATCATTAAATTATAAAAAAATAAATTAAGGATTCATGGTTAATTATAATACATACATATATTTATAATTCATTATTGGTGACTTTCACTTATACTAAACCCTATTAAAATTATATTATAAAATAAATATAAAATCTATATTCATAATTATCTATATCTTAAGAAGTTACTTTTAAATTTTTTTTTAAAGATTTTGACATATTCGTGTGTTTGTGCATGTTAGTGCAATTTTTTTATGTTGTATTTGTGTTTTAATTATTTATGTGCCTTTTCTAAAATTGTAAAGTTTAATTAGTATTATTCAAATAACTTTCAATTTTGTACCATGTTCCTTTTCTATAAATTTCAATATATACTGTATATTTATATTGTGATCATGTTATTTTTTAGTGTCATATAATATTTTATTTATTTTTTCATATTGTGTTTTGTTGGTATGTGATATTATTTAAATGAATCTCAATTTTGTATCATGTGTCATATAATAATTAGTTATTTATAAAATCCTAAAATTATCCTTATATCAACACTAGAAAATGAGGGAAAATTATGTTTAGGTCTCATTCATTATTTTGGATTTGATTTAGAGATTATAATATTAGACACAACACAAACATGATACAAAAAATTAAAACACGGCGTAAAAAATAATATGAATAAGATATGAATATACTAATGTTTCAATCAATATAATTTGAATTATCAATGTATAAAAAGTTATATAAATATAAAATAATTTAAATATAATTATAATATAATAAAATATACGAATATGATATGAATACACAAATTGTTGGATCTAATTTTATTCTCTTTATTAAACTTTTCAATCAATCAAATAGATGCACATACATAAATTAACATTTTAATAGTTTTCATTGTATGATAAGGGAAAAACAAAAGGATTGATTATTACAAATATGTAATACAAAAAGTATACATTTAACTTTATTTTTTCTAAAGGCACGTAATTTCATGTTTTTCTTTTAGGGAATATATTATGTTTTTTAGCATTATTTTTAATAGGATATAGATTATTTTTTATATTAAGATTTTAATTTTTAGTAACTTTTTAAATATGCAACGGGAATTATAATATTTGAAAATTTTTATATATTGTTTCTAATTTTAATAGCATATATAGTATTGAAAATTTAATATTTTCTTAATAAAGTTGTTCAAGCATCAAGTCGAGTCAAACTTGTGTAGTAAAAAAATTTACTGGCTCAAGATTACATCCGAATGAGTCAAAGAATAACTCGATATTTAGATAAGCTTATTTCATTCACAACTTTTATTTTTACTTCAAGTCTTTATATTTGCACATATATATATATATATGATTTTTTTCTATATGTTTATGAACTTTATTTTCTAAAAAAAAACAAATTATAACGTGTTTCAATTGGGCAAAAAGGAAAAATAATATAGAAATCATATGAACTTTATCCCATTCACAATATATCCACTTACTATGATTTTTTTTTCATGCCTTCTATGCTGAATTTTAACCTTATATTAAAATTTATGTATTAACTAAACTTGAAGAAGTTTATTACAGTTATTTTTCTACTTCAGTGCATTATTCATCAACAAAAATAAATCTTTAACTGAAGAGAAACTTAGTTAATTTACAAGATTATCAAACAATGCAACATTATTTCTTTTGAATTCTTTTTTCCCCCTAAACCAACTATATATACATACATACATATAGGTTAATTTTTGCATGCACGAGTCTTGCAAGGTTGTTAGAAACATTAAAAGAGAAATGCTTTTTCCGACGAAAAAACTCATATACTAATGGATTTTCGTCAGAAAAATCTTTTTCCGTCGGAATTTAAATAGTTTTCAACCAAGAAAAAAGTTTCATTGAAAATAAGATATTTTCTTGTAATACTAATAAATAATAAGGCTTAATGATTTATCAAACACAGTAGCACACCGTTCTATTTGATTGCAAAGAATGAAGGAATTTATGGTGCTTATAAGTGAAAAAGATTAGGAACAAAATAATAGAAGTAAAAATGCAGCCAACCAAGTTTTGTTTAACTGATAATTAGAAAATTCTGAAAACTTATTAAGGTCTCATGTTCAAATTTAATAATGTATCAATTTGGCACTTTTTTATTCTAAATTTATCTAGTGTTATATATAATTTATAGATTCCTATTGTAATTTGAAAACGTGGCTATAATTTCATGAAAACAGTTTGAAAGCCATGCAAATCACATGTCATAATCCAAAATTAAAGAAAATAATTGATGAAATTAAATTAAGTCCTATGGAAGAACCATCAAGATTTAATAAGGGTATATTTGAGATATATATTACAACGGTGACATTATTTCTACTTCATGTGCAAGGAACAATTCCCTTTCCCAGAAGAAGTATGAAACTGCCTCAACCAATTGTATATAAATAAGAGTTCAAGGTTTCCGAGATTCTAATAGGATTCTGAGTTTTTCAAGTCAAGAAGAAAAGGAAGAAAGAATGGAGGTGAAAGGAGTCAGGGTTAAGGTTCTTGGAAGGGGATCGTATGGAGTTGTACATCTTGTGCAAACAATGGCTCCTGTTCCTCAGTTTTATGCTGTCAAATCTGCTGATGAGGCGATGTCTTCGTCTCTACGAAAGGAACAACAGATCCTTCAACACTTCATCGGTTGTCCCAACATTGTCCGTAGCTTTGGTGCTTTTATCAGCGTTCAACGAGATCAAACAAAGGTTTTCAACCTTTTTCTAGAATATGCTCAAGGAGGTAGTCTATTGGATTTGATGAACAAGTATGGCGGCAGAATTCCTGAACAGGATGTCAAGTGCTATGCAAGGATGATACTTGAAGGGCTCGTCGACATTCACAAGAAAGGGTACATTCATTCTGATCTCAAACCAGGTAACATTCTGGTTTTTCCTACTGAAGATGGTATGGGTTTGCCTACTTTGAAGATTGCTGATTTCGGGTTAGTCAAAGAATATGGAGTAAAAGATACAATGACTTGGGAATATGGGTTCCGAGGCACAGCCATTTATATGTCTCCCGAATCTGTGATTGGGGAAGTTACTTGTGCATTGGATGTATGGTCATTGGGCTGCATTATCATTGAGATGATTACCGGGAATTTGCCATGGAGCTTCGGAAACCTGAAGGATTTGAGAGACAAGCTTTTGAGGGGAGAAACACCCAACATCCCGGAGAACATGTCGTTTATTGGGAAGAATTTCTTGGTCAAGTGTTTTGCTAGAGACCCAAACCAGAGGTGGGCGGCTAGAAAGCTACTGAGCCATCCTTATCTTCAATCTCCAAAAGGTTTCATATTCCCAGCCGGAGCTGGTGTTGGAGTTGGAAGAAGAGATTTTGTTGAGGAGTTGAGGTTGCAGTTAATGAAGACCAGTTTGTGTCAGGGCCAAGAGGGAAGTAGGAGACATTTCAACTTGGGCGTCTAATACAAAAGCCATAAACAATCAACATAAGACCTCGAAGTTTGACACTGCCATGGAACCAACATGCAGACCTCAAAGTTCGAGACTGCCGCGGAAATTTTGCAGACAATCTTAGTGCTACTAATGTCATGCTTCTTCCTTTGTTTATTTTCTTGGATTTCAACTTTGTATCTCAACGTTTTATTAAATTGTAGTAACTATATTCTGTTTTCTTCTGAGAGATCAACTAGTTCTTTCTTGACTTGGTATTTTTCTTTATGTATAGTTGGAATACTTAAAGTTTTCTAATCTGAATGAGTAATGCATAGTGTGCATAAAAATATATGCACAAGGTATAATTAAACGATATAAATGCAATGCGGAAAATAACTAAACTATAACACAAAACACAACATTATACGACATAAATTTAGCAGTCATTGATCATGTTTGTCGATTTATGCACATGGATAGGACAACCAACATGATCTTGCTACAATTCAGTTTTCTATGCAATGCCACCTTTTCAACTTGAAAAGAGTATACTAATTTTGTTGGTGGGTAGTATGGTATGAATATGGTTCTAAAATATGCTTTCAAAGTTTTGAGCATGCTCATTTTGAATGCATGCCTAGGGGTCAAGGGTCATTTTGTTCTAGAGACAGATGATTAGGCTTTTTAATACAGTTTCCGCAGAACAGAAATAGTTAAAACAAAATCAAACCCAACCTTTTAAAATAAAAGATAGGCTGTAAGATGGAGAGTTTAATAAGGTAGATAATGTGAGACTTTTTGACACTTCTCTCGACAGGTATCTGATGTAACATAAAACAAGCAACCCAAAAGTACAAGCAATGAATCCAACTCCATAATTTGGAGTCTATTTTGGTATTAGATCACACTCAGATACAAGAGCTAAGTAATGTGAGACTTTTGATGGATATGTTGCATTCTTCCTTTGCCTCTGTATGAGGCCACTTGTCTCCTAGTGTACAATGCCATGTGCCAGTATCTTGCGTTTGCTATGCACTAATTTCATTCCATATATTCTTGGAAATTTTGTACGCTATATATATGATATTTCATTTTATAAATGCCAGGATACTTATATAATAGACGATAGTTGCTTAGATTACCTCAATTCGTTTTTGTTTCCTTCAGCTGTATTTGCGTATTCAACTGACGCTGTCCAATATTTTTAAATTGCGTGCAGAGTTTAATTTGTGATTGCAAAGTTTAGATGCTTTCTCCATCGTGCTCTAGAATTGCTTAACCATGCTGTATATGGTGCTAGGGTTAGATGGAAAAGACAACTTTATAATTATGTTTTCCATGCTTATTGTAACTAAGAAAATATTTGTATCCTTGGTTGTTTTATTTGAGAAATAATTAAATGCTGAAGTTCTATTGCTCTGGGCATAGGCTTGTTTCTGCAAGAAAAAGAAGTTAAAAAAGGCTGGAAATTCCCATTGTGGATGGCGGTACTCACCAAGATGCATAAGCACATCATTATTCTTGCAATGGTTTAATTTTGGAAACGATAATTGAAATATGATAAAAAAATAATACGAATATAATACGAATATATAAATATATCAAAATTTATAAAATATAATTATTATAATAGTGAAATTTATAAAAACATACAATACTTTAAATATGATTATTATATACAAAAATATATGAATATAATAAAAATTTACGAATTAACATGTGTATAGGTATAGAATGCACATCATAGGGTGGAAATCAGTTTATTGTGTGACCAAGCGTGATTGATTCCCATGGAACTGCTTCCGACCAATCTCACTGATGGGCTTCATCAAGTCCTACGTTGGGGCTTAGCTACAGGTTTCTGTTAGAGGTTTTCTTTTTCCCGTGGAAACTCCTCAAGAATGAAGTTTGTTGCTGCAGAGGATTGTATATCTTAATGATGGAATTTTATCCGTTTACCTCCATTTTTCTTGATTGTCTACTGTTTCCTCCCCTGCATTTTCACTGTTGTCTCGCCAGTTCGTGGTGCTGACGCTCAATGTCAGTTTCCTTACCTCATCATCATTACATTGACTCTTTGTTTGCTAACTCTGCTTGAAATTAGATTTAGATACAAGTATAATTTTAATATAAATATTTTTTATTTTTATTTTTATTTTTAAAATATTTTTTATATTTTAAAAATTATATGTATATTTATATTTTAATATATATTTGATATATTTATTAAATATATGTACTAAAAATTTTTGAATAATATAAATTACAAGTTACTGCTAGGATTGAGATTTATTTCACCTTGACTTGACATGCAGGAAGTGTTGAGTTTCAGTGGTTGAGGCAGCCCATAAGCATGCATGGATTCCAACAATTATAACCATGCTCCCTTTATAATAACACCTTGCAAAATCCCATGAAAAGAATTTCCTCGGCTGATGATCGAATGAACCACAAAGCTGATGGCGACTTATATAATCACCTTGGTTGCTCTTTTCATGGTATTTTTCCAATCATTAACATCGTCGACCAACATTCCTCCAAAGGATCGAGACTTCCGCGTCGCCATGGAAGAGATGGAGAAGGCTAACTACTTCACCTTTGTCATGTTGATCAACATGTCTCCCCTTGATCGAAAGTTTACAGGAAATGTCACTTTTTTTATGCCTACTGATCGGATGTTGTCGAAAACAGTGATTCCACAAAATGCAGTTTCCAGCTTCTTGCGTCGCCACTCGATCCCGTCTCCGATGCTTTTCGAGCATCTTCTATATATCCCAACAGGTTCGATCCTTCCCAGTTCGAAGCCCGAGTACATGCTGAATGTCTCCAATGATGGTGGCAGGAGAAGTTTCTTCCTCAACAACGCCAGGATCATCAGCCCGAATGTTTGCACCGCCGGATCTTCCATCCGGTGCCATGGCATCGATGGGGTGTTGACGCCAGGAAGTAATATATCTCTACACACTTGCTCCAACAGCGCAGGCTCAGTAGCAGCAGCCTCTCACCCGATGGCTGCACCGCCATCGCCATTGCCATCGCCATCAACAGTTCCATTTCTTTCGCCCCCTGATGATGATGATAATGATTTTCCTGTGCCTGCACCACTACCAGCTGCCAGCAGCCAACATAATTCAGGATCTTCTTCCCAGTTTCTATCAGATAGAAATCTGGTGAAATTGATATTAACTACTCTTTTAGTACTTTCATTGATTGGTGTTCCCATTTGAAACTTTATAAATATTTGATAAACTAGCTAGATATCTAGCTAGCTAGAATATTAAGATTATATGTTTGAAAATTGTTTCATGGATTTCTACTTCAGCCTCAGGTTCAATGTACGATTGTATGTAGTTCATCACGTTTTGCTATATTGATTTCCAATTATCAATCAGCCTCAGGTCCAATTATCATACTGCCTCTTTATTTCTTTCTTTTTTCTTTCCTTAGAAAAAATTAGCTTTGATGAAAGGGGATTAGTTTAAAATTCTCTTTGAGTAAAAAGATGTATGCACTTCATCAATAAAGCAAATGCTCAAAGGTTCTAATTCTGAGGCATCTAGTAAACTTTATTTCAGTTTATTTTTTGACCGCTTGTAATAACCATATCCTAATTTGTGGCATGTCAAAATGATGAAGTTCCTTTTCCGTATATATTGATGCACTAACAAAGAGTATATATTAACAAATTGTTAATATATACACCGTTAATGAATCAAATAATAAGATGATTTCATTTGATTCACTAGTAGGGGTGAGCATTCGGTCGGTTCGGTTAAAAAAATCTTCAAACCGAATTAACCGACTTAGTTAGAGGAACCGACCGACATTTTTAACCATAATCGAATTAACCAAATCGACTAAATTTCGATCGGTTTGGTCGGTTAGTTCGGTCAAATCAGTTTATTGGGTCTTGGGCTAATGGTTGTATATTTAGATTGGGAATGGATTTAATTGGGCTATTAATATATATAAATATATAATTATTAAATATTAAATATTAAAAGTTCAGTTAATTTGGTTAATAAGTTTACAAACCGATAACCGACCGAATTAACCAAATAAACCTACATAAAAAACCGACATAACTATCGAACAAACTTAACCGAACCAAATTAACTAAATTTCATCGATTAAGTCAGTTAAGTCGGTTTGAACCGAATTATGCTCACCCCTATTCACTGGTAATGCATAAATTTATATATTATCAGTTCATCAAATATAAACTAATCCTATATTCTTATATACTATATAAGGGATCCTCTTAAATTTAGAGGTGTTCATAGGTGGAGTAGGCCACAAACTAAATTTTTTTCAAATAAAATTACACAAGTTCTGCCTAATCCATAGACCCAATTTGCTATTTAAAAAAATTATTATTTTTTATGAATATTTATAAAATTTTATAGTTAAATTTTAGTAAAAAATTTTTATTGGATGAACAATGATTTGGACGGGGCATGCCCAAATCACCAAATATTATGTCCATGCTTAGCCTAACATAGGTTGGATTGGGCTGGCTCACTAGCCCTTGAACAAATCTATTTATTTTAGTGTAAATTAATTTAATTTTATAATTTTTTATATAATTTATATTTGTTTAATCTTATAATTATATTTTATACTCTACTCATATAAATCATATACGTTAAAATTTGAGTAAATTAGAACACATCTAACTAATAAGTGTTTATATCATATAAAAATTTGAATCGTTAAATATATACAAAAAAAATTTATAATCAATGTAATATAAATATCGAATCGATTTAAAATTTTATGTTGTTATATATGACATAGTGTGTTGGCTCATCTTATTTTGGATGAATAGCATTACTTTTATCTTTCTCAAAAAGGAAAATGAATGGGATTAACCTTGGTGAGGTGGAATTTGGGTGGAGATCCTGACTTCTAAGTACCATTTTGCCTCTTCTTGCACAAAAAATAAAAATAGAAATATTATATATATATATATAATATATATATATATACATCTTTTCAAACGACTTAGGGTATTTCTGCAATAGGAGTTTTGTATTCTGGCAAGTCGATAGGCTATAAATACTGCGTTTTCTGGTTATAAGCTATTTTTTCCCAATCCAAAAATATAACTCAATTTATTTATCTGTATGATATCATGAAATATATATATATATATAACTAATATAATTTGCTTCCTCCTGTACCGAAAACAAAAATAGAAACTCTAGGATTGGGGTATTTGAGCATTATTTGTACATTAATCAGAAGAGATAGGACCCTGTGTTCTTGTAAATAGATCGATAATTCGTGTACATGCCATGTGTGAGGTGCTTTTTGTTTTTCTTGTCTTAATGGTATATTATAGTGATTATTCAAGTGTTAAACGTTTTGGAAAAATTTCGTTTGAAAATTGAAATATATTATGGAGTTGTTATCTATCCTTCTAGTAAGGTGTGTTTAATCACCTATATAAATTATCTCTCTAAAAAGCTTAAAGCAATTCTAGTTCGAATAAAACGAAAATTTTCAAAGTTTACGAAAAATATGAAAACCGAATTAAGTTCGGGACTACAATTGCGCGTTAGAAAAGTATTAACATCTTCACAACGTCCGTTTAAAAAAGGTATCGTTTAATCATATGTTATCCTCAAATTTTGATAAACCGGTCTTACTCTTGTATTTGAAAATAATTCCTATAAAATTTTTGAAATAAAATGAGAATTTCGGTGTTTGAGTGTTTTTCTCTAATTCCCAACGACTAAGCATAATTTTGGAATCTCTTTCATCATGCTCATCCCCACCATATTTGGTAAAAAAATCTAAATGATATTCCTCTATAAATAATGGTTACGAGAGACTCTCCAACGACCAAGTGGAGTTCTAATAACTATCTTTACTTGAGTCCCATTTTTTATTCAAAATTTAAAAAAAGGTGAATATCAACTTACCACTGATACAGGATAATTAAGAACAGTAAAAGAAATAAATAATAATAATAATAATAAGAAGAAGAAGAAGAAGAAGAAGAAAAGATGAATATTTTAATCTTTATTAATCAAAGTGATAATAAGAATTTTTAATTTCGGGATACATTCTTAAATTCCCCAACGATTAGGTGAAAAAATAGGAATCAACCACTTTATTTGAGAATTCTCTTAACAATTTTGAAATTAAAATGCGTAATTTAACAAATTTTAAAATTTTTGCTTAAAAGGCCATTTAGTAAATATTTAAAAGCTGGGATATTTTATGACTATTTATAAAATTTAATTAAAAGAAACGTACCTCAAGTTATTATTTATTAAAAAAATAGTTTTACTTTCAAACATACCGATAAACACTCTCTTACTTTCATATAAATCTTCTAATATATTTCTTTAGTTTACTGTTAATTATCTTTTGATGGTTTATAGATAATTTATATATATTAGATAAGGGATCAATACTAAACTAATATAAGTTGTATTCTACCATTGATGAATTTATATTCTAATTAATTATTAAAATAAAATTTAATTTACTTCTCATTTTTATCACTATAGTAGTTTATCTTGATTAGGATTTATTTAATAATTATCGTATCAATAATAATTAGATAGACCAAAATCCAAACACTGTTAACAAAAAATAAAAATCTTATATGAAGGCTTGCTAGACCAAACACATATGACATATTAATGAGAATGTGACTCGGTAATAATGTACGATATTATCAATGGTAACATTAAATTATTTAAACTAACGACTTAAATATCATTGCAAAATATTAAAATTAATATAATTTTTATTTTACTTGATAATGGTAATTTGAAAATTACCATGATATTTCTAGTAAAGTGTTTAGTGTATATCAATATAACTTTTTCAAAATTTTAATCAACAATTTCTGATGTATATTGTACATTATAATGTTTTTTTCCTAACAGTTTGATTCCCATCAATCACATTCCATAAGAATCGTGAGATGAGAAGGCACCTTAAGGCCATGACTTGAAACAACTGTAAAGTAAAAAAAATAAACCAATTAAAGGGCGAAAGTAAAATGTATAACCCTTGAAATTAAATGCACAGTTGTAACCAACAGGGAAGAAATGTCCAAGGACAAACAACATGGTAGCATCTTACTATCATGAATGAAACAAAAAGATTCGCAACATTTGGGGTAGAAAGATGCAATGAAAAGCTCATTAATATCTATAGAATCCTCTAAAAAATCAATCTTTTTATTCACCTAGAATAATGGTTCAGTGAATCTTTACAATATTATGATAGAATAGTGTGTGAAGTTCCTAAAAAGAATTAAGCTAATATTGTAACACATCTCTCTCTCCTCCAACCTCATCATACATCCACTTAAAAATATTTCTTGTTGATATAATTATAGTTTACAATCTCATAGTTCAATTAAAAAAAACCCAAAATTTATATTTAATTTTAAAACAAAAAGTTCATTTTTATCTTTGTGCTTTGGGCGGTGTGCCACATAATCTCTTTTGCTTCTTTGACTGACATTAACCCCTGCGCTTTAGTCATCACAACAAAAACATTTCTTTTACCGACACTTCATTTTTTATGTTTTGATCATTATAATAAAAGCAAACAATACCGTTAAATTTTTACATAATTGATATTTTTATATCGAAAATACTTTCATTTCTTCTTCCCATTCTTTTTCTTCTCGATCATGAACAGCTTCATCAACGGTACCTTGGAGAAGCTCGCTTAAGAAGCTTCTAGGCTTGCGAGGTACAACAAGAAGCCCACGATCATTTCCTTGGAACCAGACCGCTGTTAGACTTGTAATTTCGCGTGAGCTTGCGAAGCACGCCGTTTCTGAAGGAACCAAGGCCGTGACCAAGTTCACTTATTCTTGAAAAGGGAATTTGTGTTTAGGTAGCTGTGGCTAGGGTTTTTCCTTTTTCTTTTCAAGTAGATCGCGTGGTTTTTTTTTTTTTTCACTTAAATTTCTAGATTCTCTGCTTCTCTATTTTAAGATCGCGTTTGTATTTGACGATCGATCTGCTCGATCCTGATTTGAACATGTTAAAAATGAATGCAATTAAAATACTGCGATTTGGCATAATTTCTGGGCAAATGTTTGTCTTTTCTGATTCATCTGATTTAGGAATTGTTAGGTTACAAGTAGTAAGGTTAACAAGGCAGTTTTAAACTCAAAACCCCAACATGCATCAGTTATTTCCAGCTTGTTGGACTGTCCCTTTAGCCATTCCAATGGCGAAATGCTTGCGGGTTCTGCACTCATTTTTTTTGGCTGCCAACGGTGAATCTTGATCTAATTGTTTTTGAGTATTTCACTAATGCATTATACAATTAACAATCTTGATAAGTTAAAATAACAAGAGATATAATAGTAATTTCACACCAATATATTATGTTAAACGAAATAAAAGTACAAAAGATATAAATATTATTATAAAAAATTTTCTATCAAAACGATAAAGTACGTACAATGAAAATAGATTTTTCTTTTAATTTTAATAATTTAATTGCGATTGACACAGAAGTTTTCCCGGGCCTCTCTTTTAAGTTTACCTATACTATACTATCTCAAACTTGAACAATATTGTCTGCAATCCCATGCCCTCAAATGTAAACATTAACAAATAATCTAAATTTTTATTACGATTATGCTCGAACTCAAATAGTGGCGGTGAGAATCTAAATTAGTATTTTTTTCAATTGCAGTTTCAATGAGAGCGCAACCTAAAGTGGAAAAAGAAATCACGTTCAAAGCTTGAAATAATAGACGGTCTGAGAAAGTAAAACAAATAAGACATCGAAGGTCAAAGAAGCAAAGCAAACAAATGCAGCATGCGTGTGAGTGCAAAATTATAGAAATGATCAGGATGAACAAGAGAGAGAATAAATATTAAATCATATATATATATATATATATAAGACAACAAAGTACATGCTGAATGTATGTCTATGTGGAATGTATGTCTACGTGGACATTCCACTGAGACAACAAAGTACATACTGAATGTATACATTCTACTGAGATGTATGTCTATGTGGACAATCTACTTATGTGACATGTGGACTATCTATTTATATTTTGAAAACGTAGAGGAAATGTAGGGGAGTTATTAACTATGGCCTCAAGTGAGTTAGTGGGGACGTGGGCTGCAGTATTAGTATAAATTTTTCTTTTTTAAACATCTCTTATATCATATGTTTTATGTTGGTTTGGATTTTCCGCATAATCTTCAATAGACTAGCTGACAATGGAAGGACTTAGGAGCAAGCAACAACTTTGCATCTTCCAAATTATGCAGAAGATAGTTTTCGAACAGTAGATTTGCCTTTGAATGGTTGAGGAAACTTAGTATGAATGTTGGAACACAATATTTACACAAGCCAAAGCTACGATTGGTATTGAAAGAGAAGAATTACTAGAGAAAGCATCCGAAAATGATAGAAAATGACTTAAATCCTATCGGGGGTTGTAGCTGTTTAAAGGCAAATTACAAAAAAGGGGTCAATTTAATCTCCCTCTTTTGTTAGTATTTCTGTGTTTTTTTCTGATTAAGCTCTAGAGAAGGAAGACTTAAAAAAAATCAATATAAATAAACATAATATGACATGTTTAATTATATTTTGTATTTGCATTTAATACACAACACGTTTATGAGCCAAACCCTGCTCAAAAATTGAATTTCTATGTAAGAACTAACGAAATCAAATGTTTTGGATGATATATATATATATATCTATTGGAATTATCTTTTTCCTAGCAATTCAGGTTTTTAATTTAGTTTTAAAATAATTCTTAATTAATTGTATTAGTTTAATGTCAAACTGATTTTAAGAAATAAATAGCAAAATACTATACTCAAAATCCATATGTATTTTTTGTCTTATTAATATCATATTTAACCCTTAAATTACAGTAAATTGTCTAATATGATACCTGTATTAAATGCATAATGCAATGTTTGTAATATTATTTTATCACTAATGTAGTTCATTCTCTTGACGCTATTAAAAACCCAACATTAATGTGGAATTGATTAACATAAATATAACACATAACATAAAGTTTAGAAGCTAAAAAAGAGCAAAAGAATATATGTTTGAAGTCAACAAATTATAGCAAAATAGTGTAGAATGAGATATAGTATTTTTTTTTCTAATATTCAGCTTTCTTTTTAAATGTTAATTATTTTTTGACATTTTAATAAATAAAAAACATAGTTTAAGTGAAGATATATTAATATATATTTTTTGTAAATGAATAGAAAATAAAAGTAAGATCAATTATTAATAATTAAGAAATATAACAATATATACCAAATCTCTAAAGTGTTTACTCTTTAAGATATATAAAATTTAAAAAATTAAAAATATAAAATACAATAAAACAATTCCATGCATGGCATAGGTTAAAAAAGCTAGTATATAATATAATGGTACATGCCAAATATGTATATTTTGCTGACATATACACTTATGTGAATAACCTATTTGTTTGGCACATAAGCATATGATCCATAAGCAAGCATGAGCAAAATTCATACTTTAAATATATTGGAATGTTGATCTCTCCATGGGCTGAGCAATTCGCTTAGTCTACTTAGGCTGGTCCTTAAACATAGTTTTTTAAATTTGGTCAACTTGACTCGAATGCTATTTAATAATAAAAATTTTTATTTAATTTAATTATAAAAATATATAAATATTAACATAAAAATATTTTTACTAATACTTAAATAGTAATGCAAGCTTTCACATAAAGTTTGATTTAGGTTTAGACAAAAAATTTAAAAAAATTTTCAAGTTGTAACTTATAGACACTTCTATTGGGATGTAAGGAAAAAAGCTCTCATTGTTGTTAAACGCAAATGTGGGGGTAACTTAAAAACAAAGGATAATATAATATTTTAAATGTAGATGTGGGTTAGTTTAAAGACGTCGGGATGTGAGGAAAAGAAAAGTAATTGTCAAGGATAACATAAACTTTAAAAACAGTAAAGGCATAGAGATTAGATCTGTCCAAGGTTTGTTCAATCCTAATGATTTTCGGTATTTAAAAAGATTTGGATAGAAAATTAGACTCGAAAAATCAACCTGAGCAAAAGTTAAAGCTTATTTTTTAAATAGGCCGAGCTTTTGGCAAAAATTTTTAGGCCCAAGCCACGCCCAAATAGTGACTATATATATAATATTTTTATATATTAAAAACCTAAATATATATTATGTCATAGAATATGTGTACTTTTTATTTTATAATTTTTTCCTAAAAAACCCTAACATGCTAACTTGTTTCTTGCATTACTGCCTCTTAGCTATTATTCTCACTGCTCATAAAACTCTCACCTTGCCTTCTCTTACTCTAAAATCACATCCTTCTGCACTTTAAAAAGCTCAAAAAGGATTGATAAGAATTGAAAACTCAAAAAGGATTTTTGATTTCCTTAAAATTTTAAAAAGCTTAACATGAACCAAGATCTATTGCTACAATTGAAGGTTTCACTTTTCCGATAAGGTTTTTGCTTTTTTTTTGGCTAATGTGAAGCCTTTATTATTACTCATATATATATATATATATATCATTTTGTTAACTCAATTTTGCTTTGATCGATCGCTAAAACCAAGTAAGTTTACATTTTTTCTAAAAAAAATTATTTTTTAAGAGATTCTTGGTTGTTATTTCTTGATCTTTTTGTTTAACTTGCTATTTAAGTCTTTAATTAAGGTTATTCTCTTTTTTTTTTCTAATTAGAGTTTGATTACATTATGAGATTTTTAATATGTGATCAATTTAGGATAAAAATTTGATTAGTAGTTCATTTCGAGTGGTAAAGTGATTTGATCGTTCATATGTGCTTTCAAAGTGAAAGGATATATATATATGTGTGTGTGTGTGCGTGCGTGTGTGTGTGTGTGTAATCTATTTGATTAGTAATCTACAATTACATTTTGATAGCTTTTTTAGATTAGATTAAAAAAACTGCTACTAAGTTTTTGTAAACACCTAATCTTGTTCGACCCATTCTAAACAAGTGAAGCTTGATTCGGGACCACAGGTGAAAATTACTTGTATCTTTTCCCCAACCAAAGTTTTGACATCCCTAGACTTTTTTCGAAAGGCATAAAATAATAAATAAATAATACTAAAAAAATGGACGAGGCAAAAAAAAAAAAGAAAGTTTGAAATACCTAAGGACCATATTGAACAGTTGTAAAAAAAAAGTCATTTTCATGAAATTTATGAAGATATATCAATAAATTTTTTTAATGTATTGATACATCATCAGGTTTTGATTTTCTTAGGCCTATAACATGCATTTTGTATTGATGCAAAGCCATATTGTATTGATACAATGTGGCCTTATATTGATACAATATCATGTTTTTCATAAATTTTTTATTCCGGAAGCAATTATCAATACAAACACCAAATATTAAGAATGCATGATATTTTCAACCACGAATAAGCTTTTTCACTCAAGTTTCTTACATTCACTTTCCTAATGACCTTATATCACTTCATAACCATGCAAGAGGTCCTTCATTAACAAAAATAAGCATGAGAATTACCCACATGGCTTAAGCTATTAAAGCTTGAATGAGCTTAGAATAGATGAGTTTAATGTTTTAATAGTGTTTTTTAGGAATTAAAGTCATCTAATTTGGTTGGTTCATAACTATTTTGAGTATAGTTCAGCTGAGATTCAATAAGGTGCCATTTTGGGTTAGAGTTAAAACCTCTTTCTTGCATGGACCAAGAT
>JAQSVH010167118.1:0-23341 GCA_029448705.1 Adansonia digitata
GATCTAAAGTCAACCATAATCAAAATCCCATGATTTAAGGGATTGATTAGAAAAATCAAATAGTGAATCTAATCCTAGTATTTATGGGAATCCTATCATATAGTCAACACTCCTAAGTAACTTCCTAACATAGTCACCTAACTATACATATTTTCTCATAATATGGCTATTGGTTGATAAGCAAAAATTTTATGTAACACCACTATCATTTGGATAGAGATATTTAGGATTTGTGAGCCATGGTATGGTCATATCTTAAGAACTAGGCTAACATTTTTGGCTTTTGTACAAGGAACAAATCCCATAAAAAAGGAAATTGGTTAAGAAAATGTTGAATTTAAAATTGATAGGAAACCACTCCAACGTAGTGTATGAGAAATATTCAGAAATTGGTTGACACAAGGACTCACTTTGTAGTAATTAATGAGATATCTGGCAAGACTAATCCTACTTAAGGGTCGAGTTACCTGCCTAAGTCCGATGATTCGCTTGATATTTGGAAGGGTTTGGATAAAAAATTAGGCCTGAAAAATAGGCTCAGCGAAAAATTAAAACCCATTTTTGTAAATGGTTTGGGCCTTGAGTAGAATTTTTTAAACCTAGGCCTGGCCTGGCTTAGCCCGAATAGTAAATCTTTAAACTAATATATATTTTAAAAAATAATGTAATTTAAATATTTTTATAACAAAAAAAATTCAAAATTCATTACATTATTTGTATTATTTCTAGAAAATTAGAAACCTTGAAAATTTTTCCCATAGTTTGTCGCCTCTTACGGTCTGTGCATCATCTCTCATCTTTTAGCTCTCTCATCGCCTTTTGGCTGAGCTCTCTCATTCTTACCTATCAACTATGTCATCGTTGTTTCTTAGCTCACAGTCTCTACGCATTTTATCCCATCTCAACTAGCTTCTCGAACTCCTATCCTTTCAGCTCACCTTTCAAGCATGTCTTTCAGCTAAGCTCTCTCATTGTCGCCTTTCAACACAGCTTAGCTCTCTTTATTTCGCCAGATCTCCCCTAGCTACCCCTCAGCTCTCTTTGCGCCGTCAGTGCTATCATTGCTGCCTCTCAGTTCAGGTCTTACATTGCCACTCGTCAGCTCTCTTTGTGCCATGAGCTCTCTTATCAGTTTAGTTTTCTCATCTTGTCATTTTTTTTCCAATTTTTAATTTGGATTTTGGTTTTGTTTTACTTTTTTTTGGATAATATTCTCCGATCAATATACCTTTTCATTTAAAAACATGTAGAATTCGATCAAATATGTTTCCGTCGTAAACATCAATAATGCAATAGTGATATGCCTTATTTCTTGAACTGTATCAGGCAAATTTATTTTTACCATAGAGGCTACCAAACAATTTTCAAAAATAATTGATTTCTTATGATTTGATTTAAGAATGCCTTATAATACACTAAGCACTTTAGGAATATTGGGGTCCCAAATTTTTGGATTTTGTTCTTGCTGCTGCTATGTCTTGGGCTTAAAGCTTATTATGTTCCTCTTCTTTTGCATTTCGTATTGTTTGCCGATTATTTTTTAGTAGTCCTGACATCTCATATTGGGTTTTGAATAGGAGTTTCCAACACATATATAAAAAAATTTAAGTATATCCGTATCAAATATATTATAAATATTTAAAACTCACTCGTTGTTGTCTTAATACAATATATTGTATGTTTATGTTTCAGATAAAAAAAATTATTGCTTGCCGTTGCCAATGAATCCTAATAATTCTTAAGTCCATTAGATCCTGTGGTTATTTATTTGGAGCTACTGCCATACATACATGCCTTAGATTTGTTATTATCAAAACCACTGCTAAACATACATGACTTAGATTTGTTATTATTAAATACGATTATATGTCAAAATTAGAAAATTAAAATATATTATTACTAGGTCGTTTACTCATGTTCACTTTTACAATTGTAGGACTTGAGTTTTTATGACAATGGCTAGCTCAAATGCCCCTATAAATGTGGATGGTGGATATAACAAGTATAAAACTACTGCCAAACATTAGCAGTCAACTACTTCAAAGGTGTGGGATGAAATGACTAAGCTTGAATATGAGAACAAAAAATTGGTGAATGCACAATGCAATCACTATAAGAGTGCATTTTCTACTAAATTTTTTAGGAGAACTTCTCATTTCAAACATTATTTGAATTCCTATCTTAAGAAATATCATAAGGATATTACTCAATACACACTAGTTACTTAACCAATCTTAGGAGATGGTTCGTGTGTTAAAAATTATAAGTATGAAAATAAAGAGTGTCGTAGAGTTGTTTTTACTTTCTTTATATGTAGTAAGCAGTTATTTAGAACAATTGAGGAATCAGGGTTTAGTTATATGATGAGTGTTGTAAGTCCTAATTATAAGAATATAAGTAGGCATACAACTGTTAGGGATGTATTGAGTTACTATGCAAAAGAAAGAGAGCTTGTGAGAGAAGAGTTCAGTAAAGCACCAGGTCGAATATGTTTAACTTCTGGTAATTATAAATATGAGCATACTATTGATGAATACATTTATGTTACTGCTTGCTAGATTGATGTGGATTGAGAATTGCGAAAGAGAATAATAAGGTTTAGAGCTTTAACCCCTCCCTATGATGGCTTAAACATAGCATATGAGATTATTTTATGCTTAACCTAATGGAACATAGAGAAGAAAATTTTTAGCATCACTTTGAATAATGCATCTTATAATGATGTTATGCTTTCCTCTATTAAAAGTCATTTTTGGGCCAATACGGCCATTTTATGTGATGTTTTTTTTTTCTAATTAGATGTTGTGGACATATATTGAATATTATTGTTCAAGCTAGTTTGAATCTTGTTGATGATATTCTTGTTAAAATTCAATGTGGGATCAAGTATATAAAAAATTATGACCCTCGCAAGAAAAGATTTTATGATGTGGCTGAAAAAAGTCTTGAAAGGAACTAAAGAGTTGCGCTTAGATGTTTATGTCATATGGAATTCTACTTTTTTTTATGCTTGAGTCTGTTCTTTATTACAAAGATGTGTTAGTTTATTGGGACCAACGGGATAAATATTTCAAACAATTTGCACTTTCTAATGAGAAGTGGGAAAATGTTTCTATTCTTTGCAAGTTTTTAAAGGTTTTTTGTGATATGAACAGTGTGTTCTCTAGTTTTAAATATCCCACTACAAACATTTAGTTTAGAGGGGTTTAGAAGATTCAAAATTTTATGGTAGACACAATTAAAGGTCCATATACAGTTTTAAGTCTAATGTTTAAACAAATGCAAGAAAAATTCAATAAATATTGGGCTGAGTATAGTTTTTGTTATCAAGTGCTACCATTTGAGACCTTCGCTACAAGTTAATTATGTGGAATATTGCTATACTAAATTCTATGGTACTCATGCCTCGAAATTTGTGCAAACAATTCTTAATACTCTCAAAATCTTATTTGATGAGTATGTGAAAAACTCAAAATCTTCCTATGCGGTTAGAAGTTCTAGTGCATCGAATGCTAATTTGGTTAAATCTAGCTTGCAGCAATCTAATGTCAGTAGGGTTGATATGATTAGGTTGTGACAAGGCTGATGATTACAAGATGTTTTGAAGTCGATCCAAAGCAAAAAATGAAAAATCTCAATTAGATTTGAACTTGGAAGAATGGACACTTAAGCTGAATAGAGATATTGATATATTGGATTATTGGAGTAAAAGCTCAATTCAGTGTTCTGAGCTTTCACTATTAGCTCGTGATCTTTGGCAATTCCCATTTTAACTGTTGCTTCTGAGTCAGCTTTTAGCATAAAGAAAAAAGTTATTAGTTCTTCAAAGAGTTCACTCAAGGTAAAAATAGTTTAAACTATTATTTGTTTTGATGATTAGATACGAGCTAAAAGTTTTTCAGCAGGTAATTTTTTTCTTATCACTTTTTATTTCCATATTATTATAAGTTTATTTACATTGTTAAAATTTAAAGAACCTAATCGTTTAGTTATTTTTTTTTTACAAGGAATGGACTATGAAGCATCCGAGTTTAGTGATGATGAAAATAATGACACTTTTGTTGCCTGTTAGGTTAGTTTTTGATTATGTGTCAAATTTATGTATAAAATTTATTAGTAGTAGTTACGTAGTTAGGCTATTTATATGACTATGATTCAATGAGTTTGACATTTTTTTACAAATTATTCTAAATAAATAAAACTTTTGATTTAGACTATTTGGTTCAGTATTGATGCATATTAAGAAAATTGTTTAAATTTAAATGTCAAGTTCTAATTGGTTTAGAATGTCCCAAGTGCATATTACAAACTATTGCAGGGGCAGGTTAGTAGTCATTGGTGGTTGCCATTTGTGGTTGCTACTTATAGTTGCTGTCTTGCTAATTGCTAATTTGCTACTTGTGTTTACTGCCTAGGTTATCATTTTTTGCTATTACTTCTTTGAAGTTGTGTCTCAAAAGTTGTGTTTCTCTTAATTTAAGAACTTATCACTTATGTTGGTGGTTGTTACTGTGTATTAAACTTGTTAGCTATGTATGTTTTAGCATTTTTATTTTTAGTTGTGATACTATGATACAAGTTTTATTTAGTAATATAAAGGTTAGTTAATATTATTATTAGATGCATTAATTTTTTTAATTGTAATATAGGTGCGCCAGATCGGGCTTGGATAGCAAAATTAAAATTTGGGTCGGGCTTGGTCTTTCAAAGTTGCCCAAATTTTGGGCCAAGCCAGGCCAGTCCTAGGAAAAGTATAATTCTATTAATATTATGTCTGAGTCTAACCCGAACCCAGCTCTGCCCAGCCCATGAGCAGGTTTAGGCAAAACTAGAGAAGACTTATGGCTTATATACATGGTTAAGTTGGCTTACGCAAAAGCAAAGTCATTATTTTGAAAGATCATCCATGAGTTTAGTCGAGCTAATATTCTTAAAGAAATATAGCCAAATGCCCCCATCAGCATTTATGTTTAGCCAAAGCTAAAAAAAGTCAAGAGCTATTATTATAATTTTATAGTGTTTGAAAAAGAAAATATAGAGAAGCATAGTATACATATGAAACTAATGGAAGGGTGACTTTTGTCAACCCTTGGGTAATGCTTTCCATATTAATAATTATCCTAAGTGGCCATGCTCAAGGGATTTATGAAAATATTTTTTAAAAATTGAGATATTTGGAAAATCATAACTCAAAGATGAAAATATTAAAATAGCAAGAAGAAAGCTATTATCCTATTTGGGTGAAGGACAAGGCTTTGGCTATTAGCAATAAAATGACTAGTAATGTCTTTGATAAAGAGTGTATATATATAACAGTTACTTGATAAGCCTAGTAATGATTTAGTAATATTGACTATTATTCTAAAGCGAAATATGAAACACCTTGTGTATATATGGTTTGTTAACAATACACAATAGGTTTAAAATCAAATATTGCCTATACTAAGAAGTTACAGAAAAATAGCAACAACATTGTCTTATTTCACCAAGTGATCTATGGCCTCATTATAATAGATTACTTGGTTGAAAAAGACAATGTGATATATGGTTTACACATTTATCGATAATGAAATTAAGAAATAAATAAAATAGGTAAATGTGAAACCACTATGACAAAATAGACAAAGTGATCACTATAAATAAGACAAAGAATTGGTATTTAGATAAAGGATACCTTTGATATGTGAAATATTATTAAAGAGCATTCTTTAGCAAACGAATGGATATTTGCGGGTGTTGGTCTTACGAACCTTCAAGATACAAGTATTTATAAAAATACACTATGTGATATAGAAATTAATATCGCTGTGTTGGTAATTTGGAGATATCATTCAAGCCTATAATATTAAGTCCTAATGATGGAAACTCGACTCAACGCTTGGTATTATGTCAGGTCTTAAGTTCAATGAGACAAAGTATATCATCTCTATGTGGCTATTAGTACTATAGTATTATATAATATATCTTCCTAGGTGAAGTGCTAAGTACTCGTAATGATACAGGAAGGATGGGTAAACATACTTTTAATAGACCCATAACATAAATATGTTAGAGTGTTATAGTTATGTGAATACTCTCTATGGGATCTACCTACGTGATTGTGAAATGTGCCCTCTTCTAGGAGCTCAAGGATCTTGGCTCTAACAGTACTCATGAAAAGAGGACGTAAATACATGGCCATAATAATGTCCCCAAATACTATGCATTGACTGGTTTTGAAATCTTTATGTGAGATGTGTTCGATTGACCAAATGGAATAGCTAGTTCAAAGGATAGTCTACCATTCAATTTCGGTTAACTTTAATATGTTTTCACTAAGTGAAGGTTCAATCATAAGACACCTTCATTTATGAAATTCATTTCCAAAATTATCAAAATTTGGATTATTCTGAAAATGGTGGGGGATTGTTGGAATCTTTTCAAAATAATGAAAGTCATAAAGTAATGTTTTTTAATTATTTAATTAAGAGTAGCAACTCTTAGTTATTTACTAAGTATTATGACTATCCAAATAGACATGTATTTAGATAGTTATGTCTAAATGAAAGGACATTTAGTTCCTTATAAATAGACCTCTATGTTTGGAAGACATACAAAAAAAATACATGTTAAAAGTAACAAAGAAACCCCATATAGAATTTTTTATAGTTTTGCTACATACTACTTAGTGCATAGTAGATTGATATTATCAATACAAAACGTTGTCAATTATTGAGCTTAATTTTATCTTCGAGGTTTATATGCTGGTAAACCTTTTGCAACCTAGTTAATGGTGGGGTGAATAAAATCTTAAAAAAAGTGGCATTGCTACACACTTTGAAGCCTTCGTCAATTTTACATGTTTTTGGTTCCCCACGTACTAACAGTTACAAGGAAGCATCTAATATAACACAGCATGTAAAAACAATAGATTTATTTATAACCAAAATCATAACCGTAGGCAAAAAGAATAGAAAATCAAAATGAAGAAATTTTATTTTCACCCATTGGAAGGAAAACAACACTACTTGCCTTCTTTTTCCTATTGCATTTTCTTTTCACTTGAGGAATGTATCTGCCAACCAAAAAATGTGTTGGTCATACTTTCAAAAAGAGACCATAAGATACATTAAGCAAAAACAAAGTATGCACTTAGTACAATTAGAATATCTCACAAATAGTTACCCTAACATGTCAACACAAAAATCATACTTCGATGGAACCAAAAAGAAAAGCTACTAACCAGCAATGGTCATTTTACACATTTGCATGCATTTAAGTTATAATGGCCAATGATTTTGACTAAAAAAAATTTTATCATAGACCACCAAAGCAATGATAAAAAATAACTTTTAGAATATTGATCTATTACTTTAAACAAGATTATCAAATTATAATGCTACAATTAATTATTAAAACCTACAATCAACCTAAAGAGTGAAAAGAAAAACAAAGAAATTGGGAAACTAACATAGCTAATAAATCAAAATAAAGCACACAAGTTATTAAATGTATTGAATTTGTTTATGTTAGAAAATTAAGGAAAAAAGTAAGAAAAGAAAATAAATGTTATTAAAGTAAAATGGCTTTGAGGCATGTAGAACACTTTCCTTAAGGATTTAATATGCCTCCAAGATACAACAAAGCCCTTAACCTTCAAGCAGAATAGTGAAAATGACTAAACAAAAAGTCATTTATATATATAATAAATAGATGTATCTTTTAATGAGATACCCTTTCATAAAAGTTGTGTTGTTTTATAATAATTTTATATGTAAAAGTTATGTCTTTACAAAACAACTTTACAACTCAAGAGTTGTGTCTTCATAACATAACTAATCATGAACAACTATATATTCTATAAACTTGACTTTTCTAAAATGATTGTCTACCAACATTTTAAACTATTAACAATCCCCCACTAGTTTAGAATATTGGCAATTTAGTCTTTCACACAATTATGCATACAAAAAGTTATCTCTCGATTTGAACCATCAATTAGCGGATATATCTTAAAATTCTAATGAAGTTATTGGTGTCTGCAGATTGAACCACAACTTCTAATATTAGAATTGAAAATACATCACACATAATATTCATTTATATTTCTGTCAAAGGCCATTCACTTTTAGCACTATTATGGCCATGTGCTTATCTTGTTCATAATAAACATTTACAAGAGAAACCCTAATTTTTCTTGTTCATGAAGCACCACTTCTTATGTTTATATAGGTAGAGTTTCTTAATGTCCCGATTGCTTTGGACATTCAAACAATAAATAATGAACTCTATTAAGAGTATTTATATTCATCTTCTATACGTAATGGACCAGACTAGTCTCTAATCAACTTCTTTCGAATGAGTTTTACTAGTGCATTGCAGACAGATAACAGTAACTTGTTCTTACCCATTGAACTTTAAAATTAAAGGTTACTAATTAAAAGTTGGGTTCCCATTATTGGTGTATAATAATAGGGTCTAAACTCATTCTACTTGTAGTACTACAAATTAATTTATAATAATTTAGTTTCTTTTATGATAATCTCAAAATAGAGATTAAATCCTTAATATAATCGAATCAGAGATTAACAAGTCCATGCTCTCTATGTACATATTACTACATACTTTTAAACTTTGTTACCTCTTTCTAGCAATTACAAGAAATAGTTGGCATTAGTTGTGGCCACAACTCTTATATTCATTACCAAGAATATTTTCAACCATTCTATTGCCATAATATTTTTAATACAATTTGAATACAACTATATTTATAATATAATTGGATAGAGTAAAAAGCCAATCACTTTTTAGTCCTTCAACTTTAAGGATCTTTTTAATGGCTGTCCTTTTAATAAGTTATAATAAACTTATTAATGTGTATAATTTAAACATGCTAAAATTATACCAAATTTTATTACACCATGATGGTATTTCTTTATTTCTTAATAGTTTATAAGAAATAAGCAACCCCACCATGTGTAAGAGATCTATTCTTTTTATTAAAAAAATGTTTTTTAATAGTATTTCAACTATTAAGGATATCCTGCGTACAAACACCAATTCTTTGCCTTATAATATTTATAAAGATCACTTTATCTATCTCTTATAATAGTTACACATTTGTCCACTTTATTAATTATCACTAAATGTGTAAACCATACTTTATATTACCTTTTTCAACCAAGTAATTTATTATATCGAAGCCTCAAATCTCTTGCTGAAATAAGACAAAATTGTTGCTATTATTCCATTGCTTTTTAGTATAGGCAATATATGACATTAAACTTATTGTGTATATATACTTAAATAACATGAGTTTTTTTTCAATGAACCATACATATACAAAGGTGTTTCATATCTTATTTTACAGCTGAGTCAATATTACCAGACCATTAGTAGACTTATCAAATGATTCTAAAATATCAACATATATACACTCTTTATCATGGACATTATTAGCTAATTTTATAATTATGATCAAAACCATGTCTACCACCCAAAGGGGTCTAATAGCATTCATCTTGCTACTTTGATCTTTTCCTCTTTGAGTCATGATTTTCCAAATATCTCAACTTTTAATAAGTATTTTCATATCTCCCTTAAGCATGGCCCCTTAGTATAATTATCAATATGAAAAACAATACCCAAAGGTCAACAAAAGTCACCTTTTCTTTAGTTTCATATATATACTATGCTTCTTCATATTTTTTTTTACAAATCTTATATCATGATTTCATAATGACTACTTTGGAGATCACTTACCAATGTTATATATGGTGGATATAAATACATTTTATCATATTTATGAATTAACTATATATTTATAGCCTTGTTCAAACTATATCCACTTCATCATAGTCATATGCATTATAACATACAATAAATACCAAATAAGATCAAATAAAATTATGTAATCATATTTGGATCTTCAAATCTTTGTGGCCAAATTAATGACTACTATGTTACACATTCTCTATAGAAGATTTTATTTTTATATTAGAATAGTGAATATATTATAAATGCTTTTGTTTTCCACTATTCTACTTTGACTAGAAAAATTAATCATGTAAATAATATATGACTTATATCATTTCTAGTCAAAACTACTTCTATATTGATAATAAATTTTGTAGAACAATGCAACATTTTTTTCATAAAACAATATTAGTTTATGTCACAAAATTTAAAAATTATACATCTATAATTTCATTTAATCTCATGGACTAGAAAAATTTATTATTTAAAATACATAACTTATTTGAACTTATGATTATATTAACTCAACCACAATGATTCATCTTTCATTTCCATATATATAATAAAACATTAATGGTTTATCATCCAACAATATTTAATCCATGAAACATCACTTTGTGGCAATTTCATGCATATATGGTCACCAATGCTAGATACAAGGTCTATGTTAAGATATTGTTAAGCAAAAAACGTTTTGAAAAAACAAATATGCCATTTTCAAGTAAATAATCATGTCACCATTAAATTAAAAGCAATGAAGCATCAATCATTCTTCATAAGCTTTAAAATTAATAAGAAAACATAAACATGAAATTCGTTTCATGCAACATGAGGAAAACAAAAATATGCATACTTGAACAATCTTCTTATTATGTCTTGAAGTAGAACTTTCACCCATAGCAATAATAGGAATAATTGCTATTCAGAAAATATCTTTAGAACATTTCACATTGATCAATCTCAAATTTATATCAAAGATGAAATTACCATTAATGGGTGTAATGTCCACCTAATAAATAATATTTATTCAAAAAGGTTTTTACGAATTAGTGTTTATCACCTGAGCTTATCAAAGTGTGAGATATAGGAGGAAGATATAAAAATCGTCAGCCATCTATTCCTTTCCGTGAGTTATAACCAATAGTATATAGCAATTACTATTTTTCTTTCTTTGTGTCTTAAAGTAAAAGTTCCACTAACATTTTAAAGCCTTAAGATTGTTAGAAAATTAAGGAAAAAAGTAAGAAAAGAGAATAATATTATTCAAGTAAAATGGCTTTGAGGCGTATAAAATACTTTCCTTAAAGCTTTAATATGCCTCTAAGATACAGCAAAGCCCTCAAACTTCGTGCAGAATAGTGAAAATGATTAAACAGAAAATTTATTTATATAGATAATAAATAGATGTATCTTTTAATAAAATATCATTTCATAAAAGTTGCATTGTTTTATAATAATTTTATATGTAAAAGTTATGTCTTTACAAAACAACTTTACAACTCAAGAGTTGTGTTTTCATGACATAACTAATTATGAATAACTATATATTATATAAACTTGACTTTTCTAAAATGATCATTTTAAACTATTAACAGTTTAATCTTCTCCCATTTCCCAGCAGCCAACAACATCCTTAGTAAAACAAAACAAAGAATCAAAACCGTGCAAAATTCACGTGCCATTGGCAAAACGCGCAATAGAAGCCAAGCCTACATCTCAAACCCAATTTTCTTCACTGTTCCAACACAAAACACGAAACCAACAAATGATATAATGATCACAGTGCACTAAACAGGAAACCCCCAGAAAATTGAAGGAGACAGTTGCACTGAGGCTTTCAAGAGCATCAGCAGTATTTGTCTACTGCTGACACTGTTAACTTCTGACTTTGTTCCGCCTCGGGTATTGCTAGACCATTTGTTAGCTGAGGAATTGCATGCAAATGTTCTGTTAGTTTAAGTTGGCTGAGATTGTATGAATGTATGCTACTTGAAGCTAGCTGAACCAGTGTACTTGCAGCAGAATAATGCAAAATCAATTTAACCAAAAAAAAATCATATAATGCACAATCCACTTTCTATTAGCAAAAAAGTACAAAAGCATCAAAACCACACCTCTTAAAAATCCTAATTTCCTCAACCAAAAATACCACTCGTAAAAAAAAAAAAAAAAAAAACCATTAACCTAGCAAAACTTAGAAACCACAAAACCCCAAACAAGAAACAAGAAAACCCTTCAAAAATCTCAGATAAAAAGTCAAAAACGAAAATTTTAAATCTTCATTTATACTCAGATAAAGAAGCTTTTGCGGAGTTTCATTAGGATCCATATAGCACGCATTGAGAGGACTGCATAGATTTCTTCATCGCTGTGTTGCTTCCCTGTGATCTCCCTTATGCTTTGGATCGTTTCCTTTGCATGGCATCGAAACCCCCAACCCCTCAACGCCACCGCCACCACCTTTGCTGCTCATGGTAGCAAAGAAAGAAAGAAAGAGAAGAGAGGAGGATAAAACTCAATGGGGAAGAAAGAAGAGAAGGGGAAAAAAAAAAAAAGAAGAGAAAATTGAATGCGTTATGTTTTATATATTGATCTTATATTTAATAATAATAATACTAGAAGAAGATGATGAAGAATAATGTTGAAAATATATAGTACGTAAATTTTTTATATGCATATAGATTTGATATGATTTGATGTTGATGATGCTGAGAGGAGAGTAGGGTTGGCTGTCTGTATATATACAGGGAGAGGGGAATTGAGAAGAGACCCAACGATTTTCTTTCATATATTAATTCATTTTAGTATTTATTTCTTTATAATGATTATTAAGTTGCTCCTTTTTTCTATTCTTTCTTATAATTACTAGTAATAGTGCTAGATTAGTATAGTACTGTATGATTAAAATTATGATTTGTGATAATCAGTGTTCATTTTTTATTTTTTAAAGGAATATAACTAATTTAATAAATAATACTATTTTGGTAAAGATATATTTAATATTGATTGATGTCTATTGTTAGTAGTTTAATTTTTTGTTATAAAAAAAATTCACAATGCTAACATATTGTTTTCCAAGCAGGATGACTTGCTGAGTTTATTGTATAACATAAAATATGCTTATGATTACAGAAATGGAAATCGTTTATTTATTTTTTTTTTGTAAATATATAAAGAAATACACAAATACTCTATTTAAAAAGAACACAATAAATTTAATACGATTACATTACTCAAATTTGAATTTAAATTTTAAATACTTATAAATATATCTAATACATATATATTTAAGTCTTTAAAAAAATTTTAAAAAGCCATATACATATATGAATATATTAAACATTAATATTAAATATAAATAATTGAAGAAAACAAGGAAGAGCTGGAATAAGCATAATGGGGATATTTTCATAATGAAATCGCGTTTGTTTGCAGAGAGATGTAAAAAGTGTTGGTACAACTTTATGCATTTACTTCTTTGCTCATATATCTTTATGAGTCAACGTTGCTACATAAAAAGAAAAGAGTATTATCTTAAATTCCTAAGTGAGCATAGCTAAGGCAAAATCCGTGCTTGTAAGCTATAAATAAATAAGAACAAAATCCGAGATATTCCAGTTTAAAATCCTCATTTTCATTAATGATTAACTACTATTATAAATTGTAATAAAAATTTAAAAAGAAAAAGCTATATTTCATTACATGGAAAAAAGCTGAATTTTTTTATTTTTAAAAAAGCTATATATAGTTAAGTATAAATGAATAAAAGACAATAATCTAAAATCTAAATATGCTAATTAAATAAATAATAATTAATTATTTTGACTAAAAAAGCAGTATTATTTATGAGCAAATACTTATTAATTAATGAAATAATATATAACTTAGCGGCAATAATAATTTTTATAGTTTAGATTAGACTCAGAGAAAGGCCCATAAATTCGATTCCTTAAAATGAAAAAAAAAAGCAATGGTAGATGATTTTTTTCTCGAGTTTTATCTTACTGAAAAAAATATATATTATTATCTCATGTAATAATTTTATAAAATAAAAAAAATTATCATGTCAAATAACAATTTTCTCATCAAAATGATAATTTTTCTTCTTAAGTAAAACGGGACGACAGAATAGACGAAATAGGCGATAATTAAGCATTTTCGCAAACTTAAACCATAAAGCAAACAAGAAGACAACCTCAGTTTTAGAGGCTGGCGGCTATCTACAACCTACTACCTTACTTGGCAACTTGGTCGGCATCTTTGTCTTTGACTTCGACTTCATTCGGTTCCACAAACAAAGCACCAATCTTTTTTTAGGGAGAATTCCAATAAATTATATATATATAAATATATATATATATAAATTATAAATATAAATTATATATATAAAAAATAGTAGTTAAAATTAATAAAATATTAAAAATATTTTTTATTAAATCTTGAGCTATTATTTAAAAATAATAAAAAATAAAAAATATTTTATGTTAAATTTTGAAATATGATTTACAAATAAAAAAATAAAAAACTATTTTACATTAAATCCCAAATTACCATTTACAAATAATAAAAAAATAAAAATATATTTTATATTAAATCTCAAATTAATATTATATATATATATATATATATATAAAATAATGCACGGTGGGTTTAAGTTATGCCTGCTTAAATTGTTTGTAGTCTCAAAGATGAGTGATGTTCATCACCCATTATCTGCAGACACACTTTTTGGCCGGAATTGTTATTGTGCAAAGGCTATATATTTATTTCGAACTACTCAAAATGACATATTTGTTAACCCTAATTTTAGAGGCATTAAATTACTGCCATTGAAATATTTTTAAGAATGGCATCCCAGAATGCAAATTCATTCAAAAAAATAAAAAGAAAAAGAAAAAAGAAGTGAAAATGAAATGAATAGAAGAAAAGAGAAAAAGAAATAGAACTTTTCAAACACACCAATTACTCGTATAACATGAAAAGAATGTAACACGATCTCCACAGCTTATAATACAGAATTACAGATAAAGCAAAGAGAAGAAGAAATGAAATAACTCACCCTTTAATAATAACCTACCAAGTCAGTACATATAAATACACTAAGTGTTCGTCTTCTTTGCTCTTTTATCCCGCCAGAATTTAATTTTACACCACAAAAAGTAAATTACAGGAAGAGCTTATCAATGCCCTATAGATCCTCTCTTGTTTAGGAATATAAGGTACGGTTTGAAGTTTGAACATACTTGTGGAAGCTCTTATATAGTAGGCAGGAGTTCACTAAGATTCCGCAGGTGGGGCATGAATGCAACAAAGCCATTTTTTCTAAAAAAACAACACCACATCAAGAGAGAAATCTACAATAGTTATTATCAACACCGCCTAACATATGCATCTAAGATGCCAATAAAAAGCTAAGTCATTAAAGATCACTTACAGGTTGCAGTTTGCTAGGATTCACTCCAGGCTTATCATGAGGATCAGCCTTTGCTAGTGATTCAGGTTTGCCACCTGTTTTCTTCTCGTCCCTTGCCTTGTTAAAGATCACAGTAAATCCCTCAGCTGATGCAGGATCGTTGACATCCCATTCACCAAATTTTGGCAATGGTCGACCCTTGTCCTGTTAAGCAAAACGAAAAGTAAAATTCTCCCATTAATATCCTCATAACCAAAGTAGGTAGATGGATGAAACATCCAGGTAACAAAATTAAAGCCTGTCAAGATCCACAAGTAGCCAACTAATAGCTACTCAGTTCCACGTCATAACGAGCCAATCAATAATTGTACATTCCAAGCACAGAATTGTCCACATTCAGTCTGGCAACAAAACAGTTACTCTAGCAAATTGCTTCCCTCGATGGTTCTAAACTCTAAAACAAGGTAAAAGGAAAAGGAGGATATGACAAACCAGTCTTAATTGTTTTCCATAGAGGTCAAGGTACTTATTACTCTGCGTAAGACAGATATTTTTCACTTTCTTGTCATTAAATAGACGTCTAAGTTTTTTGAAATTGAAACACAACAGTAGATCTATTCTGTTTTGAACTAACAACCACCTAATTAGTTGACTACGAATAGAATGCAACTTATTCAATAGACCATACTATTAATAAGACAGTCGAACCTCTAAATGCAAGTGACAGCTGCTAGATACTATAAGGCTCTTGCATAAATTCAGCTTCAACTTAAATAAAGTAAATTCCATTTAACAACGGTAAAATTAATTGGCATGTTTTGCAATATTAAAGGCAAACAAATCTGACTTCAGCTGAGCTTAGATCAATCATATTCCTGATTCTTACAGCAGTTGGGTAAAAAGGCCATGTCATTATTTGAATTATTACAACTCATTGCAGGCCTAAATAGATAATGCAGTTTAATTAAACACTGGTTATTGATCAGTTAAAGAAAGCAATCCAAAAGAAAACCTGGTCTAAGACTACAAAATTTCCATAGTTACTATTTTTTAAATGGGATATATGTCCAAGAAAACCAATCATAAATGGTTCATGAATAACTGTTTTAAGCTACTATATAATCATTCACTGGTGACAACTTTTATTGAAGAAAGATGTTAGGTGGGTAGAGCAGTGATAGAAAGCCATGCCTAGATAGCAATAATACAATTAATTACACAATTAAATCAAAGCCCTTCAAAATGAGCAATAATTGAGTACAAATCACAATGACAATAAAAGGAGATAAAAATACCAAATAAAAGCAAATTACATTAACATAAAAACACAACCAGGTAATTTGAAATGATCACATTGTTGGAAAGATACATTGAAAAGCTTAACTTGTATTGAAACAAGATAAAAATGAATCTGCCAAAATATAAAGTAATGGAAATCGATGCATAAATTAGTCAGATATTTCCAAATAAACACTGCCATCGATCCCATAAAGAACTCTAATTACTCAGTAGCGGTCAATTGAATATTAACAGATTGATATGAAAGATTTGTCTACTCCAGAATATGAACAAATTTAGAGGTTATGACATTCAAGTTCAAGCTTCCATTTGCAGATTAGAATAACAAATACTACAAAAGTAACAACACATGCCCTCTGAGCACTCCGGCACAAGCTAATTTTCTTCACAGAGCAAACTTCAATATCTTGATTCCTGATATGTTCTCAAAAGAACTTTATGGCAATCCTACGTTGTCACTGCTTACCGGATTCAGTGATTAAAAAGAAACTACATTTGCAACACAAATTAATGGTGCATTAATCGAACCTTGCCGGTTCCTACTAAGACAAGAGTCTAAAAAACAAGTCCAAACAACTCACCCATTTGCTAATGCATCTCATTTTTTCAATATAAATCTAACTTCCAAAGTTTTAATTGAGTAAAATCACCATTAAGAAAGAAAAAAAAAATCCAACCATAAATCGAGTTGTTATACAAGTAAATTGCTCAAATGATAGACAATTCATCAGTTAAACAAAACACAAGGATCAAAACCAGCGTCCGCGAACACTCATCAAGGGAAATGGCAACAAAATGATAAAAGGTAAAATCGTAATCATAAAAGACAAAAACTTGCCCAAAATTTAAGCCAAAGAAACCTTTGATCAGCAACAAAATCGAGCTTGATTCTCTTTTTCTTTTTTTTTTTCTTTTTAACAAAAAGGGGATAAAAACCATAAAAACCCAGCCTCAAAAACTCAAAAAGATATGAATCCAAACGATTCAAAGCTCAAATCCAAAAAAAAAAAATCGGAAACAAAATTAAACTCTTTTTTAACAAATATAAACGGAAATGAAAAGACAAAAATAAACCCAAAAAGATTACATACCGACATGAATTCTTGAAAGAGAAACTTTTCTTGTGAGGAAAGAGCGAGAAAGATGAGAGCTTTTAGAGAGAGAGAGAGAGAGAGAGAGAGAGAATTGAATGAATGAAAGAAGTGAAATTTTTGGGAGGAAAAACGTGAAAGCGAATGGAGAAACAAATTTGGAGTCGGGATTAACGGCGTTAGTTTTGAAGGATAACGGAAAGGAAAAGGTCGGAAAGAGGGAGAAACTGGGGGGTGGGGGGAGGACAGTCACAAGGGCGTTAATGAAAGCGTTGGTGAAGAGTGACGTGGGAGGGGGCAGAGATAACGGAATGACAAGATAAGCTAGCAGACGGCGTGGTGACAGACAGACGATGCTGGGTTATTGAGGATTAATAATTGGTGATCTTTGTTCTGACATAAAAAGAGAGCTTAATTTTCGACTTCAGAGTAAAAATAGTCTTAAGAAAGAAGTCAAAACCATCAATTTTGTTTTTCTTAAATAAGTATGAGAGTGGAATCTTAACGTCTAGTATTGAAACCACTAGCTACTCCACTTCCTAGCATCTGTTTGGTTAGAAAGAAAATAGAATGGTGCGTTTTCTTTTCTTTCTAGCAGTATAGCATGAATTGAATTCTGAGAAGAGCATTAAAACTTAAGTGCAAAATTTAAGGCAACGGAAAAGACAACCTAAGCAATAGCTTTAGCACCAAGCTGGGACTGGGATGGATGGAGTTATAACTATCACTATCACTATCACTATCGCTATCGCTATCGCTATCATTTAGCTTATTCAACTAAAATAATGACCGCTGACAAACAGACATCATGCGCTAATCCAATAACACAATTACCCAGCCATGTCATTCTCCAGCATCATTTCCTCAAACAATGAAAGAACCAAACAATCAATGAATTTTGCATAAGATGAAGTTTAATTCCACTCTACTCTGCTCAAGCAGTTGTTTTGCATCCTTCATCATCATCCGGAACAAACACACTGTCCTCAACACTAGCTACAGGAGAAAGTGAGAGTTGGTTTCATCTTTGGCACAGCTATTTGCTCTGCCTCATTATTAAGGATCTTAAGGAGTCTCCTGGTTGAAGGCCTCTCAGCACTATTCAGGTGTGCACAGCTCAAACCTGCAAGCAGCAACTTCCTCATTTCTTTCTCCTTGAAATCCCCATTCAACCTTTTGTCAGCAGCCTCTGTGATCCTTCCCTCACCATGCAAGCCCCACCCAATCAACGAAATTCACCATTTTCTAGCTGTCTACTTCCCTCTCAATTGGCCTCCTACCACAAGCCACTTCAAGAATAACAACATCATACCTAAAAAAATCGGTTTTCTCAGTTTCGTTCCCAGACTGAAGATACTTAGGAGCAAGGTAGCCCATAGTTCCCACAGTAATTGTTGAAACTGGATTCTTGTCATGATCCATCAGCCTTTCCAAGCCAAAATCACCAAGTCTTGGATTAAAGTTTCCATCAAGCATTAAATTACTTGTCTTCATGCCTCTGTGAATGACTTGCTATTTGCATTCTTGGTATAGGTATGCTAAGACAGAGGCCAATCCAATAGCAATATTTTGCCTATGGGACCATGTCAACAATATGCCATTCCCAGGTTCTGGATGAAGCAACTTATCAAGGCTTCCATTAGGCATAAAGTCATAAACAAGTGGCAATTCACCCTTCTCATTACACCAACCATGAAGATGAACCAGATTCTTGTGCCTCAAGCTAGCTACAATGGACAATTCAGCAAGAAATTCAATCTTACCTTCAGCTTCATGGGAGTGTTTTGATCTTTTCACTACAACAGTCCCTTTAGAAATGAAAATGGCCTTGTAAACATTACAATATGCACCACGTCCTATGATTCTACTGGAGTGAGACAATCTTGTGGCTGCATATAGTTCTTTGCAACTAAACTCCCTGGGCTCTGTCAAAATCTCTGCTTTGAGATACTTTTCTATTCTCGTATCTTTCCATTGCTTCGTGGAAACATAACCAATACAGCTAGAAGCACAATAAAAAGGCTGAACTAGCAACCCCAAGTCCTAAAGCAAGCTTGTTGTGGTTTTTATTAGTAGAATTTGATACGGGAACATCTGATATTATTGTAACTGAACTATCCGACAGATTATGAGGATGTGATCTTTGTCTCACAGGAAGGAAACCAGAAGTCTTGATACTGCAATTCTCCATCAAATGAAATTCTGTGCTCCCTTCTGTTGAAGCTAAAAACCCAACAAACATATCCTTTTTAAGATAGACTAGTCAACATCCACAGATAATAATGGCGTTAGAGGCTTTAAAGAAGAATAGCTCCAGAACATTCAAGACGCTCAAATCATTCTTGTAATCAATCCAAGCAGTAATCAAATTCGCACTATTGAAATCAATATCTTGTAACAATACATTAGCTGTCTTGATTGAATTGAGCTGGTTAACATACACACCAACATGGTTCTCATTCGGATCATTGAATTAAGTATCAAGCTTGGTATCAAATTCAATGGCCAAAAACTTTTTTCTTGGTCAATGCTGAAGAGTTAATAAGACCAAGATACCCACTTGGACTCCCAAGAGTTTGGTAATCATTTGAAAGAAAGAATGTTAAGCCATCACCATAACAGCTTGAATTGACATTGTTGATGGAAAAAGAGAAACTTGTGGAAAAAGAAGCCGTGATATTAGAATCTTGGCCATAAAAATGAAAGGGTCACTATAGATAAGGTGCCTAAGCTTGGAGAAGGAACACCAAGCTCCCTGGTGAGGCCTATTACATCATTTTTAAGATGGGAATCACCTAGAAGAGTGAGGTTCCTGAAAGTAAAAAATGGGAAATCGAAGATGGTAACTTCAACAGAGGTTAAAGATGGGAATTTGAAGGTGAAGGGAATGATGAAGAAAAGCAAGAAAACAAGAAGGTTTCTTGGTACCATTGTTGTTGTGACCAGATTCTTGAAATGGAAAGGAAATACTCAACTGGAGTTTTCTGCAATAACGGGAAGGTTGAAATTAATACCAGTTAATTAAGAAAGCCTGAAGCATGGGCTGTTTTTTTTATATGGTTAGTAGTTTGAACTGACTAGAGATGTGCTCAAATCAGATTGGTTTTGTGTTATAGGGGGCTAAATTTCACCTGTAAAAGATGCATACAAGAAAAAAGTTAATCCTATGTGTATATATATATATATATAGAATGAAGACATACGCTATGCTGCAGATAAATTTTTCTTATTTTTGTACATTTTACGTTGATAATGATTTTAATTTAAAATCTAAATAATTAGAATAATCAAATAGTTTAATTAATTATTTGATTGAACATTTTATAAGGGTAGATTTTATCAATCGGGGACAATCAAAACAACAAAAATGCAGGAAATGTAAAACCAAATAACTATGAGATTAAACAAAATGAAGTAAAAAAAAAAAATAATGTCAAAGCTAGGCACCAAACTTAACTCTGCAAAGTTTGGTTTCTCCTCTTCTAACCAAGGTCTACACACCATTAATAGTTATAGAAAATTTTTCAATTCTTACATTAAATGTAAGGTTGCTTATGATGTGTATATATAGGTCATTGAGCGTCGACAAAGAAGAAGTACGAGTGAAGAAGCAAGAGCAAACCGAGAGTGAGATTATAGAGCAATTCGTGTAGTGATTCTTTGGGTATTTTGGGGAGAGAAGTCGTGAGTTATTGGGTAGTATTTTTTAAGCATCAAAATATTTGTAATCTTTTACTTATTATTATAGTGAAATTTCTTATCGCCTCTGCTTGTAGACGTAGACTTTAAAGCCAAACCATGTAAATCCTTATGTTCCTGTGATTATTCTTTTCGCATTTCATTTTTTGTTGCGTATTGTAGACACTTAATTTTGTCTGGGTCTCGTTTTCAATAATCTTGAATGTCTGAGATCAAGAACTTAATGGCCATCCTCATTGAGACTGATATTTTTTAGATGAACAAGATATTTTCAACACCTTTATGGTCATAATTTAAATATTTATACGTTCACATGACAAAAAAGTCATACTCTGATTTCTAATTTCGAATATATAGGACGAATATTTAAGAAAAAATCATTTTTTATCTTTTCTTGTCAAAATTTTGAAAATTTGTTCCTGAAAAAGATACGTAGTCAAAATTTCCATTTTTAGGAATTTTTAAAGAATTTTTCATTAAACTTGAAAGTTGACTGTCGTATAATTATACCGATAACTGTATAGTATTTATGCCAATACGCACCCCAAAAAATCATAAACATTCAAGGAAAAATATGTATTGGCATTTTCTATGATGAAGTGCCAAACTGCAAATTTTGTAAATTAATTTTGAATTTTTTAGTCTTACGAGTATCACGCTCGTGAATTTTACTTTTGGTTTTTGTTGATCAATTTTTAAAATTTTACAAGTTTATTTTCTTCACTTTAGAAATTAATATTAAATAATATGTGGTCTTGAATTTTTTTTACTTCAGTGTCAACGAAATTCTGCAATTATTCTCGATATTGAAATACGAGTTTTTCCTTACTCGCAAAATTTTCAGTGGAATTCTCTCGAGTTTCAAATATCAAAATTCATAAGATATTATTATTTTATCCACATTAATTCAGTTTTCAAAAATTCATTCATTTTCATGAGTTTTGAATTTTTTCTTGAAATTCTCCTGTTTTAGAAATACAGATTTTTCTACTCCGTAAATGTTTTCGGGGTGATTTTGCTTGGTCTATAATTTTTTAAATTCATAAAATATTTTTATTTGATCTGCATTAATTCTTTTTTCAAAAATTCATTCATTTTCATGAGTTTTGAATTTTTTTTGAAATCCATTTGTTTCTAAAATACAAAGTTTTTTATTCTGTTAATGTTTTTGGGGTGATTTTTCTTGGTTTATGATTTTTAAAATTTATCAAATATTATTATCTGATTCACCCTAATTCAGTTTTGAAAAATTCATTCATTTCCATGACTTTGATTTTTTCCTTGAAATTCCCCTGTTTTCGAAAAATCGAGTTTTTTATTCCATGAATGTTTTTAGGGAAATTTTCTTCGGTTTAAAATTTTTAAAATTCATCTAATATTGTCATTTAACTCTCATTAAAACATTTTTGAAAATTTTAATTTATTTCATGGGTTTTGAATTTTTTTCATATATGTCAATTTTCCTACACTAAGGCATTTTTCATAAAATTTTACTTTTAACTTCCAATCAAGATCTTTTGCACCATTTCATTTCTAAAATTTTTTCTTGACCAATTAACATTAATTCCAATTTTATTTTGATTTTTGGAAATTTTATTTAATTTAATTTTATTTACTTTTTTCAACTAGTTACATGTTAACTAGCTTGTTTTCTCACCCAATTACTTTCTAACCAAGTTGTTTACATCCCAATTACCCATTACATTAGCTGCAACTTCATCATGAGCTTGGCAATAGAGTGACTTGTAAAAAAGATAATAAGAGCATGGGCCTATGACACAACATTTATTATTTTCAACCTAACAAGCCATCTTCACATAAAAAAAAGACAAAAAAAAAAAAGAAATTAGGGGCCATTCAGCCGCTTCAATTTGGGGCAGCAATATTGCCACCCTTTCCTCTATAAATAGAGGATTTTGTTTCTCCATGGAAGGTTTTTTGGCTAGAGAAAAAAAAAAGAAAAAAGAGAGAGCTTGGAAGAAAAAAACACTTAGTTTTTCAAGTTTTTCCTTAAGTTATCACACTTATCTTTTCTCTTCTTCATTTTGATTCATTTTCATCCTCATTCATAAGCCAAAATCATGTTAAGGCTCATGGATTCTCA
>JAQSVH010167137.1:0-23336 GCA_029448705.1 Adansonia digitata
AAATGGATGCATGATATTGATTATTTGATTTCACAGAAATAGGTTTTCTTTTCTCCATTCTTCTAAGAATCAAATTTAATTTGTGAAAAGAGATAAACATGGATTCTTGTAATAATCTCCATTCTTACCTTGGTTGGGTATCTTAAACATATTCTCCACATAAAGATATGCGATATTAATGCTTTGGTTTTATAGGAAAAGCTTTTCATTCCTCCATTTTCCTTCGAATCAATGTTTGTCCATTAAAAGAAAGAAAAATGGATTCTTGGAATAATCTACATTCTTTTCATGATAAGGAACCGTAAACACATTCTCCTTAGAGGGATGCATGAGATTGATTATTTCCTCTCTATTCCTTGGAATAAAAATTCATCCATCAAGAAAGACAAACATAGATTCTTAGATTAATCTCCATTATTTTCATGATTAGGCCCCATAAACACCTTCTCCTCATTGGGATACATGATATTGATGCTTTGCTTTTGCAAGAAAAGCTTTTTTTCATCCATTTTCCTTAAAATCAATGTTTATCCATTAAAAAAGTAAAACATAAATTCTTGTAATAATTCCATTCTTTTCATGATTTGGCACCCTAAATATGTTCTCATTATCTGGATGCACCATATTGATGCTTTGGTTTTGCAAGAAAAGATTTTTTTTTCTTCATTCCTTAGAATTAATGTTTGTCAATCAATAAAGACAAATATGGATTCTTGTAATAATCTTCATTTTTGTCATTGATGGGCATTGTAGACACATTCTCCTTATAGGGATGCACGATATTAATTCCTTATTTTGAAAAAACAGCTTTTCTTTCCTCTATTTTCCTTAAAATCAAAGTTTATTTGTCAAAAGAGACAAACATGGATTTTTTTAGTAATCTCCATTATTTTCATGAATAAACATCTTAAGCACATTCTCCTCATAGAAATACATGATATTGGTTCTTTGGTTTTACAAGATTAACTTTTTTCCTTTAATTTTCATAGAATCAAAGTTAATTTATCAAAAGAAACAAACATGGATTCTTCTAATAATCTCCATTCTTTTCATGATTGGGCCCCTTAACATGTTCTTTTCTTTGGCATACACGATACTGATGCGTTGGTTTTGCAAGAAAAGCTTTTCTTTCTCTATTTTCCTTAGAATTAGTGTCCATCTGTTAACAAAGGGAAACCTAGGTTCCTATAATAACCTTTATTTGATTTCATGATTGGGCATCCTAAACACGTTCTCCTTATTGGGTTACATAATATTGATGCTTTGGTTTTGCAAGAAATGTTTTTCTTTCCTCCATTTTTTTTAGAATTAATGTTCATCCATCAAAAAAAAGAAACATGGATTCTTGTAATAATCTCCATTCTTTTCATGAATAAGCATCGTAAACATGTTCTCCTCATAGGGATACATGATATTAACTCTTTGCTTTTGCAAGAACAGTTTTTTTCCTTCATTTTGCTTAGAATCAAAGTTCTTATGCCAAAGGAGACAAGCATGGATTATTGTAATAATCTCCATTTTTACCATGATTTGGCATCCTCAACATGTTTTCCTCATTAGGATACACAACATTGGTGCTTTAGTTTTGTAGGAAATGCTTTTCACTCCTTTGTTTTCCTTAGAATAAATGTTCATCCATTAAAAGAGAGAAAAATGGATTCTTGGAATAATCAGCATTCATTTCTTGATAAGGAACCGTAAACATGTTCACCCGAGAGGGATGCATGATATTGATTCTTTGGTTTTAGAAGAGCAGCTTTTCTTTCCCCTATTTCCTTGGAATCAAAGTTCATTAGATAAGAAAGACAAACATGGTTTCTTGCATTAATCTCCTTTATTTTCTCGATTAGGTTTCATAAACACCTTCTCCTCATTGGGATACACAATATTGTTGCTTTGGTTTTACAAGAAAATTTTTTTCATTTATTTTCCTTAAAATCAATATTCATCTGTTAAAAGAGGAAAACATGGATTCTTGTAATAATTTCATTCTTTTCATAATTTGGCACCCTATACATGTTCTCCTCATTAGGATACATGATACTGATGCTTTGGTTTTGTAAGAAAAGATTTTTTATCTATTTTCCTTAGAATTAATGTTCATCGATCAATAGAGACAACTATGGATTCTTGTAATAATCTTCATTCTTTTCATGGATGGGCATTGTAAACATGTTTTCCTTAGAGGGATGCACGATATTAATTCATTATTTTGCAAGAACAACTTTTTTTCCTCCATTTTCCCTAAAATCAAAGTTTATTTGTCAAAAGAGACAAACATGGATTCTTTTAGTAATCTCCATTTTTTCATGAATAAACACCTAAGCTTGTTCTCCTCATAGGGATGCACGATATTGGTTCTTTGGTTTTACAAGAACAAATTTTTTTCCTCTAATTTTCATAGAATCATAGTTAATTTGCCAAAAGAATCAAACATGGATTATTCTAATAATCTCCATTGTTTTCATGATGGGGCACCATAAACATGTTCTCCTATTTGGGATACACGATACTGATGCATTGGTTTTGCAAGAAAAGCTTTTATTTCCTCTATTTTCCTTAGAATTAGTGCTTGTCCATTAAAAAAGGGAAACATGGATTCCAGTAATAACCTTTATTCATTTCATGATTGGGCATCTTAACCATATTCTCCTTATTAGATTACACAATATCGATGCTTTGGCTTTGCAAGAAATGCTTTTCTTTCTTTTATTTTCCTTAGAATCAATGCTTATCCGTCAAAAGAGAGAAGCATGGATTCTTGTAATAATCTCCATTTTCTTTGTGAATGGGCATCATAAACACGTTCTCCTCATAGGGATACACGATATTGATTCTTTGGTTTTGCAAGAACAACATTTTTCCTTATTTTGCTTAGAATCATAGTTTATCTGCCAAAAGAGACAAACATGGATTCTTGTAATAATCTCCATTCTTTTCATGGTTAGGCACTATAAACACATTCTCCTCATTAGGATTCATGGTATTAATACTTTGGTTTTGCTAAAAAAACTTTTTTTCCTCTATTTTCGTTAGAATCAATGCGTATCCATTAAATGAGACAAACATGGATTCTTGTAATAATTTCTATTCTTTCATGATTGGACACTGTATGCATATTCTTCTAAGAGGTATAGACAATATTGATTCTTTGTTTTTTCAAGAACAGCTTTTCTTTCCTCCATTGTCCATAAAACTAAAGTTCATCCATCAAAAGAGACAAACATTAATTTTGTAATAGTCTTCATTCTTTTCATGAAGGGCCACCATAAATGTTTTCTCTCTAGAAAGATACATGATATTGACTCTTTAGATATGTAAGTACAACTTTTCTTTCATTCATTTTCCTTAGAATCAAAGTTAATCAATCAAAAGAGACAAACATTGAATCTTGTAATAATCTCTATTTTTTCTCATGATTAGGCATTGTAAAAATATTTTCCTCATGAGGACAATATTGACTCTTTGGTTTTGCAAGAACAACTTTCATTTCCTCCATTTTCCTTAAAAGCAAAGTTCATCCGCCAAAAAAGACAGACATGGATTCTTGTAATAAGCTCTACTTTTTTCATGATTGGGCACCATAAACACTTTCTACTCAATGGGGCACACGATATTTTGATGCTTTGGTTTTGTAGGAAAAACTATTCCTTCCTCCATTTTCCCTAGAATCAAAGTTTGTCTATCAAAAGAGACAAGAAAGTATTCTTGTGATGATATCCCTTTCTTTCATTAATGGACATGTAAACATGTTCTCCTCATAAGGATACACGTATTGATTCTATGATTTTGTAGGAATAGCTTTTTTTCCTTTATTTTCCTTAGAACCAAAGTTAATCTATCAAAATAGGCAAACATGGATTCTTGTAATAATCTTTATTCTTTTCATTTTTGGGCATCTTAAACACGTTCTTTTCATTAGGATACATGATATTGATGCTTTGGCTTTTTCAAGAAAAGCTTTTCTTTCCTTCATTTTCCTTAGAATCAATGTTTGTCCATTAAGAGAGACAAAAATGGATTCTTGGAATAATCTATATTCTTTTCATGATAGGGAACCATATACACGTTCTCCTCAAAGGGATGCACAATATTAATTCTTTGGTTCCACAAGAACAACTTTTTTTCTTATATTTTCCTTAGAATCAAAGCTTATCCATCAAAAGGGATAAACATAGATTCTTGCAATAATCTCCATTCTCTTCATGATTGGGCACTGTAAACATCTTCCTCTCGTTGGGATACATGATATTGATGCTTTGGTTTTGCAAGAAAGCTTTTTTTCTCTATTTTTCTTAGAATCAATATTCGTATGTTAAAAGAGGAAAACATTGATTCTTGCAACAATCTCTGTTCTTTTTATGATTGGGCATCCTAAACATGTTTTCTTCATGGAGATACATGATATTGATGCTTTGATTTTGCAAAAAAAGCTTTTCTTTCCTCTATTTTCCTTAAAACTAATGTTCGTTGGTCAAAAGAGACAAATATGGATTCTTGTAATAATTTCCTTTCTTTTCATGAATGGGCATCATAAACATATTCTCCTCAGAGGGATACATAAGAACAATTTTTCCTTCCTTCATTTTCCTTAGAATCAAAGTTTATCTATCAAAACAGTGAAATCTTGTAATAATCTCTATTTTCTTCATGAAATAGTACCATAAACACGTTATTCTCGTAGGGATACATGATTTTGGTTTTACAGTTTTATAAGAGCAATTTTTTTCTTCCAATTTCCTTAGAATCAAAATTAATCTATCAAAACAAAAAAACATGGATTTTTCTAATAATCTCTATTATTTTCAAGATTGGGCACTATAAACACGTTTTCCTTTTTAGGATACGCGATACTGATGCAATAGTTTTGCAAGAAAAGCTTTTTTTTCCTCTATTTTCCTTAGAATTAATGTTTACTTGTGAGAAAAAGGGAAATATGGATTCCTATAATAGCCTCCATTCCTTTCACGATTGGGCACCCTAAACATGTTCTCCTTGTTGGGAAACATGATATTGATGCATTCATTTTGCAAGAAAAGTGTTTCCTTCCTTTATTTTTTTTAGAATCAATGTTCGTCTATCAAAAAAGAAAAACATGGATTCTTATAGTAATCTCCATTCTTGTCATGATTGGGCATCCTAGACATGTTCTCCTCATTGGGATACACAATATTGATACTTTGGTTTTGCCAGAAAAGCTTTTCTTTCCTCGATTTTTCTTAGAATCACTGTTCATCCACTAAAAAAGACAAAATTGGATTCTTGGAATAATCTACATTCTTTTCATGACAGCAAATCATAAACACGTTCTCCTATAAGGGATGCACAATATTGATTCTTTTATTTCACAAGAATAGCTTTTGAGTCATCTATTTGCCTTGAATCAATGTTCATTCGTTAAAAGAGATAAACATGGATTCTTGTAATAATTTTCATTCTTTTCATGATTAGGCACCACAAACACTTCTTCCTTATTGGGATACATGATATTGATTCTTTGGTTTTGTAAGAAAAGCTTTTCTTTCCTCTATTTTCCTTAGAATCAATGTTCATCCATTAAAAGAGAAAAACATGGATTCTTGCAATAATCTCCACTTTTTTCATGATTGGGCACCCTAAACACATTTTCCTCATTAAGATAGATAATATTGCTGCTTTGGTTTCACAGAAAAAGCTTTTTTTCCTCCATTTTCGTTAGAATTAATGTTCATTAGTTAAAAGAGACAAACATGAATTCTTGTAATAATCTCCATTCTTTTCATGGATAGGCATTGCATGCACGTTCTCCTTAAAAGGATGCACCATATTGATTCTTTGGTTTCGCAAGAACATGTTTTCTTTTCTCCATTTTCATTAGAATCAAAGTTAATCAGTCAAAAGAGACAAACATGAATTCTTGTAATAATCCTTATTTTTATCATCATTAGGCATCCTAAACATGTTCTCCTCATTAGGACACACGATATTGATGCTTTGTTTTTGCAGGAAAAGCTTTTTTTCCTCTGTTTCCTTTACAATCAATATTGGTTCGTTAAAAGAGGAAAACATGATTCTTGTAATAATCTCCATTTTTTTATCATGACTGGGCATCCTAAACAAGTTTTCCTCATTAAGACAGATGATATTGATGTTTTGGTTTTGCAAGAAAATCTTTTTTTCCTCCATTTTCCTTAGAGTTAATGTTCTTCAAACAAGAGAGACAAGCATGGATTCTGGTAATAATCTCCATTCTTTTAATGAATGGGCATTATAAGCATGTTCTACTCACAGGGATGCACGATATTGATTCTTTGGTTTCCCAAGAATAGGTTTTCTTTTCTCCATTTTCCTTAGAATCAAAGTTAATCTATCAAAAGAGCCAAACATGGATTCTTGTAATAATCTCAATTCTTACCAAGATTGGGCATCCTAAACATGTTCTCCTCATTAAGATACACAATATTGATGCTTTGGTTTCGTAGGAAAAGCTTTTCTTTCCTCTATTTTCCTTAGAATCAACGTTCATCCTTTAAGAGAGACAAAAATAGATTCTTGGAATAATCTACATTCTTTTAATGATAGGGAACCATAAACACATTCTCCTCTGAGGGATGCATGATATTGATTGTTTGGTTTCATAGTAACAGCTTTTTTTTCTTTTATTTTCCTTGGAGTTAAAGTCATCCGTCAAAAAGACAAACATAGATTCTTGTAGTAATCTCCATTCTTTTAATGATTAGGTACCATAAACACCTTTCCCTCATTAGGATAGACAATATTGAAGCTTTAGTTTTGCAAGAAAAGCTTTTCTTTCATCTATTGTCCTTCAAATCAATGTTAATCATTTAAAAGAGGAAAACACGAATTCTTGCAATAATTCTATTCTTTTTATGATTTGGCACTGCAAATACATTCTCCTCAAAAGGATACAAGATATTGATTATTTAGATATGCAAAAGCAGCTTTACTTTCTTTCATTTTCCTTAGAATCAAAGTTAATCTATCGAAAGGGACAAACATGAACCTTGTAATAATGTCCTTTTTTTTATGATTAGGTGTCGTAAACATGTTTTCCTCATAGCGATACACAATATTGATTCTTTGGCCTTGCAAGAATAGTTTTCTTTCCTTCATTTTTCTTAGAATCAAAATTCATCTGTCAAAAGAGACATACATGGATTCTTGTAAAAATCTTTATTTGTTTTATGATTAGGCAACATAAACATGTTTTTCTAATTGGGATACACAGTATTGAAGCTTTGGTCTTGCAAGAAAAGCTATTATTTCCTCGATTTCCCTTCTAATCAAATTCTTCCTTAAAAAGAGACAAACATGAATTCTTGTAAGAATCTTATCTCTTTTCATGAGTGGGCATCATAAACACTTTCTCCTTATAAGGATACATGATATTGATACTTCAGTTTCATAAGAACAACTTTTTTTTCTCCATTTTCTTTAGAATCAAGCTTAATCTGCCAAAAGAGATGAATATGAACTCTTGTAATAATATCCATTCTTTTCATGATTGGGCATCCTAGACACTTTTTCCTCATTGGGATACAAGATGTTGATCATTTGGTTTTGCAGGAAAAGGTTTTTTTTTTTTCATTTTCCTTAGAATTAATGTTCGTCAGTCAAAAGGGACAACCATGGATTCTTGTAATAATCCCTATTCTTTTCATGGATGGTTATTGTAAACTTGTTCTCCTTAGAGGGATGCATGATATTATTTTTTGGTTTTGCAAGAACAACTTTTCCTTCCTTGATTTTCCTTAGAATCAAAGTTCATCTATTAAAAGAGGCAAGCATGGATTCTTGTAATAATCTCCATTCTTTTCATGAATAAGAATCGTAAGCATGTTCTCCTTATAGGGATACATGATATTGGTTTTTCTTTTTACAAGAACAACTTTTTCCCTTCATTTTCCATGAATCAAAGTTAATCTATCAAAAGAATGAAACATAGATTCTTTTAATAATCTCTATTTTTTTCATGATTGGGCACCAAAAACACTTTCTCCTCTTTGGGATGCATAATATTGATGCGTTTAGTTTTGCAAGAAAATCTTTTCTTTCCTTAATATTCCTCGAAATTAATTTTCATCCGTCAAAAGAGATAAACATGGATTCTTGTAAAAATTTCCATTCTTTACATCAATGGGCATTGTAAGTACGTTCTCCTCATAAGGATACACAATATTGATTCTTTGCTTTTGCAAGAACAACTTTTTTTCCTCTATCTTGCCTAGAATCAAAGTTCATCCGCTAAAAGAGACAAACATTAATTCTTGCAATAATCTCCATTCTTCCATTCTTTTCATGATTAGGCACCATAAACATGTTCTCCTTATTAGGACTTACGATATTAATGCTTTGGTTTTGCAAAAAAAGCTTTTCCTTCCTCCATTTTCCTTGGAATCGATGCTCATCCGTTAAAGGAGACAAACATGGATTCTTGTAATAATCTTCATTCTTTTCATGATAGGCACTGTAAACAAATTCTCCTTAGAGGTATACATGAGATTGATTCTTTGGTTTTGAAGAACAACATATTTTCTTCCAGTTTCCACAAAACCAAAGTTCATCTATTGAGAGAAACAAAAGTGAATTCTTGTAATAGTTTACATCTTTTTCATGAAGGGGCGCTGTAAATGTGTTTTCTTTATAAGGTTACAAGACATTAATTCTTTGGATATGCTAGAACATCTTTTATACCTTTATTTTCCTTAGAATCAAAGTTAATTTGTCAAAAGAAATAAACATGGATTCTTGTAATAATCTGCATTCTTTTAGTGATTTGGCACCATAAACACATTTTCCTCAATGGGATACGCGATATGGATGCTTTGCTTTTGCAAAAAAAGCTTTTTCTCTTCCATTTTCCTTAGAAGCAATATTCATCTATTAAATGAGACAAACATGGATTCTTGTAATAATCTCCATTCTTTTCATGATTGGACAAGTAAACACGTTCTTCTCAGACATATAGACGGCATAGATTCTTTGGTTTTGCAAGAACAACTTTTCTTTCCTCTATTTTCAATAGAACCTAAGTTCATCTATTAAGAGAGACAAATGTAAATTCTTGTAATAGTCTCCATTCTTTTCATGAAGGGGCACCGTAAATGCGTTCTCCTTATAAGGGTACACAACATTGATTCTCTGGATAAGCAAGAACTGCTTTTCTTACCTTTATTTTTCTTAGAATCAAAATTAATCTGTCAAAAGAGACAAACGTGAATTCTTGTAATAATCTCCATTCTTTTCATGATTGAGCATCGTAAACATGATTTCCACATAGGATACATGATATTGATTCTTTGTTTTGCAAGAATAACTTTTTTCCCTCCATTTTCCTTAGAATGAATATTGATCCATCAAAAGAGACAAACATGGATTCTTGTAATAATCTCAATTCTTTTAATGGTTAGGCATTGTAAACATATTCTCCTTAATGGGATACATGATATTTTGATGCTTTGGTTTTTGTAACAAAAGTATTCTTTCCTCCATTTTTTTTAGAATGAAAGTTTGACTGTCAAAAGATATAAACATAGATTCTTGTAATAATCTCTTTTCTTTTAAAGAGTGGGCACCGTAAACACATCCTCTTCATAGGGATACATAATATTGATTCTTTAGTCTGGTAGAACAACTTTTTTCTTTATTTTTTTAAGAATCAAAATTAATTTTTTCAAAAAAAAAACAAACATGGATTCTTGTAATAATCTCCATTCAATTCATGATTGGATATCCTAAACACGTTCTTCTCATTTGGATACACGATATTGATGCTTTGGTTTTGCAAGAAAAGCTTTTTTCTCCTCTATTTTCCTTAGAATCAATGTCCATCCATTAGAAGAGGAAAAATGGATTCTTCTAATAGTCTCCACTCTTTTCATGATTGGGCACCCTAAACACATTCTCCTCATTGGGGTACATGATATTGATTCTTTGGTTTCATAAGAACAACTTTTTATTCCTCTATTTTCATTAGAATCAAATTTCATCTATCAAAAGAAACAAACATGGATTCTTGCTATAATCTCTATTCTTCTCATGATTAGGCACCATAAACACCTTTTCCTCATTGGGATACATGATATTGATTCTTCGGTTTTGGAAGAAAGGCTTTCTTTCCTCCATTTTTCTTAGAATCAATGTTCATCTGTTAAAAGAGCAAAACATGGATTCTTGTAATAATCTCCATTCTTTTCATGATTGGGCATCCTAAACACGTTATTCTCATTAGGATACACGATATTGATGCTTGGCTTTTGCAAGAAAAACTTTTTTTCCTCCATTTTCCTTAGAATCAATGTCCATCCATTAAAAGAGGAAAACATGGATTCTTCAAAAAGTCTCTATTCTTTTCATGATTGGGCACCCAAAATGCATTCTCCTTATTGGGGTACATGATATTAATTCTTTGGTTTCACAAGAACAACTTTTTATTCGTCTATTTTCCTTAGAATCAAAGTTCATCTGTAAAAAAAAACAAACATGGATTCTTGTAATAATCTACATTCCTCTCATGATTAGGCACCGTAAACACCTTTTCCCCATTGGGATACATGATATTGATTGTTTGGTTTTGTAAGAAAGGTTTTTCTTCCCTCTATTTTCCTTAGAATCAATGTTCATCTATTAAAAGAGGAATACATGGATTCTTGTAATAATTTTTATTCTTTTCATGATTGGGCACCTTAAACACATTTTCCTCATTCGAATAGATGATATTACTATTTTCGTTTTGCAAAAAAGCGTTTTTTTCCTCCATTTTCCTTAAAATTAATGTTCATCGATCAAAAGAGACAAATATGGATTCTCATAATAATCTCCATTCTTTTCATGAATAAGCATTGTAAACACATTCTCCTTAGAGGGATGCATGGTATTAATTCTTCGATTTCATGAGAATAGGTTTTCTTTTCCCTATTTTTGTTTGAATCAAAGTTAATCTATCAAAAGAGATGAACATGGATTCTTGTAATAATCTCCATTCTTATCATGATTGGGCATCCCAAACACGTTCTCCTCATTAGGACAGACGATATTGATGCTTTAGCTTTACGGGAAATGTTTTTTTTTCCTCCATTTCCCTTAGAATCAATGTTCATCCATTAAAAGAGGAAAACATGGATTCTTGTAATAATTGCCATTCTTTTCATGATTGGGCAACCTAAACACATTCTCTTTATTGGGATTATGCTTTGCTTTTACAAGAAAAGCTTTTCTTTCCTTCATTTTTTGTAGAATTAATGTTCATCGAATAAAAGAGACAAGCATGGATTGCTATAATAATCTCCATTTTTTTCATGAATGGGCATCGTAAACATATTCTCCTCATAGGGATACACGATATTGATTCTTTGGTTTTGCAAGAATAGGTTTTCTTTTCTCCATTTTCCTTAGAATCAAAATTGATTTGTTAAAAGAGACAAACATGATTCTTGTAATAATCTTAATTCTTACCAGGATTGGGCATCTTAAACACATTCTCCTCATTAGGATACAAAATATTGATGGTTTGGTTCTACAGGAAACGTTTTTTTTCCTCTATTTTCCTTGGAATTAATTTTTATCTATTAAGAGAGACAAAAATGGATTCTTGGAATAATCTGCATTCGTTTCATAATAGGGAACCATAAACATGTTCTCCTCAGAGGGATGCATGATACTGATTCTTTGGTTTTGCAAGAAGAACTTCCTCCATTGTCCTTAGAATCAATGTTCATCAGTCAAAAAAGACAAAAATGGATTCTTGGAATAATCTTCATTCTTTTTGTGATTAGGCTCTATAAACACCTTCTCCTTATTGGGATAGATGATATTGAAGCTTTGGTTTCGCAAGGAAAGCTTTTTTCATCCATTGTCCTTAAAATCAATGTTAATCATTTAAAAGGGGAAAACATGGATTCTTGCAATAATTCCATTCTTTTCATGATTTTGCACCCTAAACACATTCTCTTCATCGAGATATACTATATTGATAAGAAAAGGTTTTCTTTCATCCATTTTCCTTAGAATTAATGTTCTTCGATCAAAAGGGACAACATGGATTCTTGTAATGATCCCTATTCTTTTCATGGATGGGCATTGTAAATACGTTCTACTCAGAGGTATACATTATATTGATTCTTTGGTTTTGCAAGAATAATTTTTCGTTCCTCCATTTTCCTTAGAATTAAAGTTCATCTCAAAAGAGATAAACATGAATTCATGTAATAATCTCTATTCTTTCCATGAATAAGCATCGTAAGCATGGTCTCCTTATGGGGATTCATGATGTTGCTTTTTTGGTTTTGCAAGAAAAATTTTTTACTCCAATTTCCATAGAATCAAAGTTAAGCTATAAGAAGAAACAAATATGGATTCTTCTAATAATCTTCATTCTTTTCATGATTGGACACCATAAACATGTTCTCTCTTTTAGGATACATGATACTGATGTATTGGTTTTGCAAGAAATGTTTTTTTCCTCTATTTTCCTTAGAATTTAATGTTTGTCTGTTAAAAAAGGGAAACACGGATTCCTATAGTAACCTCTATTCCTTTCATGATTAGGTACCCAAAATCATTCTCCTCATTGTCATACACGATATCGATGCTTTGGTTTTGCAAGGAAAGCTTTTCTTTCCTCTATTTTCCTTGGAATCAATGTTTGTCCGTCAAAAGAGACAAACATGGATTCTTGTAATAATCTTTATTCTTTTCATTAATAGGCATTGTAAACATGTTCTCCTCATAAGGATACACGATATTGATTTCCAAAAGCAATTTTTTCCTCTATTTTGCTTAGAATCAAAGTTCATCCACCAAAAGAGTCCAACATTGATTTGCAATAATCTCCATTCTTTTCATGATTATGCACTATAAACATGTTAGGATTTATGATTTGATGCTTTGGTTTTGCAGAAAAGTTTTTTTTTTTCATTTTCCTTAGAATCATTGCTCCTTCGTTAAAGGAGACAAACATGGATTCTTATAATAATCTCTATTCTTTTCATGATTGGACACGGTAAACACATTTTCCTCAGAGGTATACATGAGATTGATTCTTTGGTTTTGCAAGAATAGCTTTTTTGTCCTCTATTTTCCATAGAACCGAAGTTCATCCATCAAGAGAGACAAGCATGAATTCTTGTAATAGTCTCCATTCTTTTCATGAAGAGGCATCATAATCGCATTCTCCTCATAAGGATACACAACATTCATTTTTTGGATATGCAAGAACTACTTTTCTTACCTTCATTTTCCTTAGAATCAAAGTTAATTCGTCAAAAGAGATAAACATGGAATCTTGTAACAATCTCAATTTGTTTTCATGATTATGCATCGTAAACACATTTTCCTCATGGGACACACAATGTTGATCCTTTGGTTTTGCAAGAAAAGCTTTTCCCTCCTCTATTTCCCTTAAAATTAATGTTCGTCCATTAAAGGAGACAAACATGGATTCTTGTAATAATCTCTATTCTTTTCATGATTGAACATCGTAAACACATTATTCTCAGAGGTATACACAATATTCATTCTTTGATTTTGCAAGGATAGCTTTTTTTTTCCTTCATTTTCCGCAGAGGTATACATGAGATTAACTGTTTGGTTTTGAAGAACAACTTTTTTCCCTCCATTTTTCACAAAACCAAAGTTCATCTATCAACAGAGACAAACATGAATTCTTGTAATAGTCTCTATTCTTTTATGAAAGGGCACCGTAAACGCATTCTCCTCATTAAAATATATGACATTGATTATTTGGATATGCAAGAATCACTTTTTTTACCTTTATTTTCTTTATAATCAAAGTCAATCTGCCAAAAAAAACAAATATGAATTCCTGTTATAATCTCCATTTTTTCTTGATTAGGCATTGTAAAGATTTTTTCCTCATAGGGATACACGATATTGATTCTTTGGTTGACAAGAACAATTTTTGTTTCCTCTATTTTCCTTTGACTCAAAGTTCATCTGTCAGAAGAGACAGACATTGATTCTTGTAATAATCTTTATTTTTTTCATGATTGGGCACCATAAAGACATTCTCTCAATGAGATTTTTCAACTGTCAAAAAAGATAAACATGGATTCTTGTAATAATCTCCTTTCTTTCCATGTGTGGGCTCCGTAAACACATTCTCCTTAGAGGGATGTATGATATTGATTCTTTGGTTTTGCAAGAACAACTTTTGTTCCTTTTATTTTTCATAGAATCAAAGTTCATCTGTCAAAAGAGATAAACATGGATTCCTTTAATAATCTCCATTCTTTTCATGATTAGGCATTATAAACAAATTCTCCTTATTGGGATACAAGATATTGATTCTTTAGTTTTGCAACAATAGTTTTTCTTTCCTTTATTTTCCATAAAAGAAAAGTTCATTTGCTAAAAAGGACAAATGTGGGCTTTTATAATAATCTCCATTCTTTTCATGAATAGGCACTGTAAACGTATCCTCCTCATCGTGATACATGATATTAATTCTTTACTTTTGCAAGAACAACTTTTCTTTCCTCTACTTTCCTTAGAATCAAAGTTAGCTTGTAAAAAGAGACAAACATGGTTTCAATAATCTCTATTTTTTCATGATTGAACACCGTAAACATGTTTTCCTTCTTGGGATACACGATACTGATGCTTTGGTTTTGCAAGAAAAGCTTTTTTTCCTTCATTTTTCTTAGAATCAATGTTCATTAGTTAAGTAAGGTAAACATGGAATCTTGTAATAATCTCTTTTTTTCTTCATGGTTGGCACTATAAACACATGCCCCTCACAGGCATACACGATATCGATTCTTTTGCTTTGCAAGAATAGCTTTTTTGCCCCCCAATTTTCCTTAGAATCAAAGTTCATCTATCAAAAAAGACAAATATGGATTCTTTTAATAATCTTCATTTTTTTCATGAATGGGCACCGTTAACACGTTCCCCTCGTGGGGATACACAATATTAGTTCTTTGGTTTTACAAGAACAACTTTTTTCCTCTAAGTTCCTTAGAATAAAAGTTAATCTGTCAAAAGAAACAAACATAGATTCTTCTAATAATCTCCATTCGTTTCATGATTGTGCACCATAAACACATTCTCCTCATTGGGATACACGCTATTAATGCTTTAGCATTGCAAGAAAAGCTATTTTTCCTTTATTTTCCTTAGAATCAAAGTTCATCTATAAAAGGAGACAAACATGGATTCTTCTAATAATCTCTATTTTTTTCATTATCAGGCAGCATAAACATATTTTCTCTTTAGGATATATGATATTGATGCTTTGGTTTTGCAAGAAATGCTTTTTTCCTCTATTTTTCCTATAATCAATGCTCATCCGTTAAGGAAGGCAAACATGGATTCTTATAATAATCTCTTTTCTTTTTCATGATTGGGTCATAAACACATTCTTTTCACAGGGATACACGATATTGATGCTTTGGTTTTGCAAGAAAAGCTTTTCTTTCCTCCATTTTCATTAGAATCAATGTTTATCTGTTAAAAGAGATAAACATGGATTCTATAATAATCTCCATTCTTTTCATTAATGGGTATCATAAACAATTTTTCTCATAGGTGTACATGATATTGATTTTTGGTTTTGTAAGAACAACTTTTCTTTCCTCCATTTTCCTTAGAATCAAAGTTCATCTGTCAAAAGAGATAAACATGGATTCTTGTAATAATCTCTGTTCTTTTCATGATTGGGCACCCTAAACACATTCTTCTCATAGGGATACGCAATATAGATTCCTTGATTTTGCAAGAACAGCTTTTCTTTCCTCTACTTTTCATAGAATCAAAGTTAGTTTGTCAAAAGAGACAAACAAGGATTCTTGTAATAATTTCAATTCTTTTCATGGTTGAGTCACCATAAACACATTTTCCTCACTAGGATACATGATATTGATGCTTAGATTTGCCAGAAAAGCTATTCATTCCTTTATTTTTCTTAGAATCAAAGTTCATCCATTAAACGAGATAAACTTGGATTCCTTTCTTTTCATGATCACATTCTCCTCATAGGGATACACGATATTGGTTCTTTGGTTTTGTAAGAACAACTTTTCTTTTCTCCATTTGCCTTAGAATTAAAGTTAATCTGTTGAAAGAGACAAAAATGAATTCTTATAATAATCTCCATCCTTTTCATTATTAGGCATCCTAAACACGTTTTTCTCATTAGGATACATGATATTGACGCTTTCATTTTACTAGAAAAGCTTTTTTTTCCACCATTTTCCTTAGAATCATTATTCATCCATTAAAAGATACAAACATGGATTCTTGAAATACTCTTCATTTTTTTCATGATAGAGCACTATAAACATGTTCTCCTCAGAGAGACACATCATATTGATTATCTGGTTTTGCAAGAATAGCTTTTCTTTTATCCATTTTCCTTAAAATCAAATCAAAGAAGACAAACATAAATTCTTGTAAAAATCTCTAATCCTTTTATGAATGGGCATTGTAAACACATTATCCTCATAAGGATACATGATATTGATTTTCTAGTTTTACAAGAGTAACTTTTTTCCTCCAATTTTCTCAAAATCGAAGTTAATTCATCAAAAGAAAGAAGCATGGATTCTTCCAAAAATCTCTATTCTTTCCATGATTAGCCTCCATAAACACGTTCTCCTCTTTCAGATACATGATGCTGATCTATTGGTTTTGCAAGAAATGCTTTTTTTCTTTATTTTCCTTAGAATTAATGTTCATCTGCTACAAAAGGGAAACATGGATTCCACTAATAACCTCCACTACTTTCATGATTGAGTACCCTAAACACGTTCTCCTTATTGGGATACACAATATTAATGCTTTGGTTTTGCAAGAAAAGCATTTCTTTCTTCCATTTTTGTTGGAATTAGTGTTTATCTGTCAAAAGCAGTAAAAATGGATTCTTTCAATAATCTCCATTCTTTCTTTGATTGGGTACCATAAACACATTTTCCTTAATTGGATACATGATATGGAAGCTTTGCTTTTGCAAGAAAAGGTTTTCTTTCCTCCATTGTCCTTAGAATCAATGTTTGCCCTTTAAAGGAGACAAACATGGATTCTTGTAATAATCTCCATTCTTTTCATGTTTAGGCACCGTAAACATGTTCTCTTCAGAGGTATACACAATATCCATTCTTCGCTTTTGCAAGAACAGCTTTTTATTCCTAGATTTTCTATAGAACCAAAATTCATCTGTCAAAAGAGACAAATGTGGATTCTTGTAATAATCTCCATTTTTTTGATTAATGGGCACCGTAAATTCATTCTCCTTATAGGGATACATAATATTGATTCTTTGGATTTGCAAGAAGAGATTTTCTATCCTTCATTTTCCTTAGATTCAAAGTTAATCCATCGAAAGAGATAAACATGGATTCTTCTAATAATCTCTATTTTTTTTTAAGATTAGGCACCGTAAACACATTTTTCTCTTTAGGATACATAGTACTGATACATTGTTTTGCAAGAATAGCTTTTTCTCTTCCATTTTCCTCAGAATGAATAATCATCCGTTAAGAAAGAAAACATGAATTCTTTTAATAATCTTTACTTTTTTCATGATTGGGTGCCGCAAACACATTCTCATCATAGGGATGCATGATATTGATTCTTTGTTTTTGCAAGAAAAGCTATTATTTCCTCCATTCTTGTCAGAAATTAATGGTCATCCATCAAAATAGACAAGCACAGATTCTTTTAATAATCTCTTTTCTTTTCATGAATGGGTATCTCCTTATAAGGAAACATGATATTGATTCCTTGGTTTTACAAGAATAGCTTTTCTTTTCCCTATTTTCCTTAGATCAAAGTTAATCTATCAAAAGAGACAGACATGGATTCTAGAAACAATCTCTATTCTTTTTATGATTGGGCACCCTAAATACATTCTTTTCATTTGGATACATGATATTTATGCTTTGGTTTTGCATGAAAAGCTTTTTTTTCCTCTATTTTCCTTAGAATCAATGTCTATCTATTAAAAGAGGCAAACATGGATTCTTGAAATAATCTTTACTCTTCCATGATAGGGGTCCATAAACATGTTCTCCCAAGAAGGATGGACAATATTGATTCCTTGGTTTTCTAAAAACAACTTTTTTTCCTCTATTTTTTGAAGAATCAAAGTAAATATGTCAAAAAAGACAAACAAGGATTCTTGTAATAATCTCCATTCTTTTCATGATTGGGCACCATAAACATGTTCTCCTTCTTAGGATACATGATATTGGTGGTTTAGTTTTGCAAGACAAGCTATTCTTTCCTTTATTTTCTTCAGAATCAATTTTCATATGTTAGAAGAGACAAACTTGGATTCTTGTAACAATCTCATTTTCTTTCATGAGTGGGCACCGTAACCACATTCTTGTAATAGGGATAAATGATTTTGATCTTTGGTTTTATAGGAACAGCTTTTCTTTTTCCTATTTTCCTTAAAATCAATGTTAATCTATGAAAAAAGATAAACATGAATTCTTATAATAATCTCTATTCTTTTCATAATTGGGCACCCTAAACATGTTCTCCTTATTTGGGTACATGATATTTATGCTTTTATTTTATAGGACAAGCTTTTCTTTCCTCTATTTCCTGAGAATCAATGTTTATCCATTTAAAAAGACAAACATTGATTCTTGAAATAATCTTTATTTTTTCATGATAAGGATCCATAAACACATTCTCCTTAGAAGGATGCATGATATTTATTCCTTGGTTTTCTAAGAATAACTCTTTCTTCTTCATTTTTCGTAGAATCAAAGTTAATCTGTCAAAAGAGACAAACATGGATTCTTGTAACAATCTCTATTCTTTTCATGAATAGGCATCCTAAACACATTCTCCTTATTTGGATAAGCAATATTTTTGCTTTGGTTTTATGGGAAAAGTTTTTCTTTCCTCTATTTTCCTCAGAATCAACATTCATCCATTAAAAGAGACAAACATGGATTCTTGAAATAAACTTTATTCTTTCATGATAGGGCTCCATAAACACGTTCTCGTTAGAAGGATGCACAACATTGACTCCTTGGATTTCCAAGAACAACTTTTCTTTCCTCTAATATTTGTAGAATCAAAGTAATTTGTCTAAAGAGAAAAATGGGGATTCTTGTAATAATCTCCATCCTTTTTATGATTAGGCACCATAAACACATTCTCCTCATTAGGATACATGATATTGATACTTTAATTTTGCAAGAAAAGTTATTATTTCCTCCATTTTCATTAGAATCAAAGTTCATCCATTAAAAGAGATAAAACTGGATTCTTAAAACAATCACCTTTCTTTTCGTGGGTGGGCACCGTAAACATGTTCTCCTCATAGGGATACACGATATTGATTCTTTGGTTTTATAAGAATAATTTTTCTTTCCTCTTTTTTCCTTAGAATCAAAGTTGATTTGTTAAAAGGGACAAAAATGGATTTTTGTAATAATTTCCATTCGTTTCATTATTAAGCACTCATAACACGTTCTTGTCATTATGATACATGATATTAATGCTTTCATTTTGCTAGAAAAGCTTTTTTTTCCTCCATTTTCCTTAGAATCATTGTTCATCCATTAAAAGAGACAACCATGGATTCTTGAAATAATCTCCATTCTTTTCATGACAGGGCACCGTAAACATATTCTTTTCAGAGAGATGCACAATATTGATTCTCTAATTTCGCAGGAATAGCTTTTTTTTCGTCCATTTTTCTTAGAATCAAAGTTCATCTATCAAAGAAGACAGACATAAATTCTTGTAATAATCACCAATGTTTTCATTAGTGGCCATCGTAAACACGTTCTTCTTATAGGGATACACGACATCAGATTTTTGGTTTTACAAGAACAATTTTTTCCTTCAATTTTCTTAGAATCAAAGTTAATTCATCAAAAGAAAGAAACATAGATTCCTCCAAAAATCTCCATTCTTTTCATGATTGGCACTACAAACACGTTCTCCTCTTTTGAATATTGATGCATTAGTTTTACAAGAAAAGCTTTTATTTCCTCTATTTTCCTTAGAATTAATGTTCATCTATTACAAAAAGGAAATGTGGATTCCTGTATTCCTTTCATGATTGGGCTCCCTAAACACATTATCTTCATTAGGATACACGATGTTAATGCTTTAGTTTTGCAACAAAAGCGTTTCTTTCCTCCATCTTTTTTAGAATTAATGTGTATTTGTCAAAAGAGACAAACATGGATTCTTGTAACAATCTCTATTTGTTCCATGATTCGGCACCATAAACATGTTCTCCTCAATAGGATACACGATATGGATGCTTTGTTTTTACAAGAAAAACTTTTCTTTCCTCCATTTTCCTTAGAATTAATGTTCACCCATTAAAAGAGACAAACATGAATTCTTGTAATAATCTCCATTCATTTCATTATTTGGCACTGCAAGCATCTTTTGCTTAGAGGTATACATGAAATTGATTTTTTGCTTTTGCAAGAATAGCTTTTCTTTTGTAGATTTTCTATATATCTAAAGTTCATCTATCAAAATAGACAAATGTAGATTCTTGTAATAATCTCCATTCTTTTCATGAATGGGCACTGTAAACGCATTCTCCTTGTAAGGATACAAGACATTGATTTTTTGGATTCGTAAGAAGAGCTTTTATTTCCTCTATTTTCCTTAAAATCGAAGTAATCCATCAAAAGAGATAAACATGGATTCTTCTAATAATCTCCATTTTTTTCAAGATTAGGCACCGTAAACACATTTTCCTTTTTGGGATAGATAATATTGACACTTTGGTTTTGGAAGAAAAACTTTTTTTCTTCTATTTTCCTTGTAATCAATGTTTGTCTATTAAGAAAGGCAAACATGAATTCTCTTAATAATATCCATTTTTCTCATGATTGGGCACCGTAAACATGTTCTCCTCATAGAGATACATGATATTGATTCTTCGGTTTTGTAAGAACAACATTTCTGTAATCTATTTTCCTTAGAATTAGAGTTCATCCATCGAAATGGACAAACATAGGTTTTTGCAATCATCTCAATTATTTTCATGATTAGGCACCGTAAACTTGTTCTCCTCATTAGGATACAAGATATTGATGCTTTGCTTTTGTAAAAAAAGCTATTCTTTCCTTCATTCTCTTTAGAATCAATGTTCATTCATCAAAATAGACAAGCACGTATTCTTGTAATAATCTTTTTTTTTCATGAGTGGGTACCATAACCATGTTCTCATCATCAGGATACAAAATGTTGATTCTTTGGTTTTACAAGAACAGTTTTTCTTTTCTCCATTTGCCATAGAATCAAAGTCAATCTTTCAAAAGAGACAAACATGGATTCTTGTAACAATCTCTATGTTTTTCATGATTGGGCACCCAAAACATGTTCTCCTCATTTGGATACATGATATTTATGCTTTGGTTTTGCAAGAAAAGCTTTTCTTACCTCTATTTTCCTTGGAATCAATGTTTATGCATTAAAGGAGACAGACATGGATTCCTAAAATAATCTTTATTCTTTTCTTGATAGGGCACCGTAAACACGTTCTCTTTAGAAGGATGGACAATATTGATTCTTCAGTTTTGCAAAAATAGCTTTATTTCATCCATTTTCTTTAAAATCAAAGTTAATCTATTAAAAGAGACAAACATGGATTCTTGTAATAATCTCCATTCTTTTGTGATTAGGCATACTAAACACGTTCTCCGCATTAGGATACATGATATTGATGCTTTGGTTTTGCAAGAACAACTTTCCCATCCTTAAATTTCCTTAGATCAAAGTTAATCTGTCAAAAGAAATGAACATGGGTTCTTGTAATAATCTTATTTTTTTTTCATGAATGCGCATCGTAAATAGTTCTCCTCATAGGGATACACAATATTGATTCTTTTATTTAGCAAGAGCAACTTTTCTTTCCTCTAATTTCCTTAAATCAAAGTTAATCCATCAAAAAAAGAAAAATGGATTTTCGTAACTATTAGATGATTTAATGGAGAATGAAATCAAGAGGGGGTGAATTAATTTCTCAAAACCTTGGTAAATTAAAACTTTAATAAATAAAATTAAGTAATCTAAATAATAAACTTTGGAGTGCAAGTTAATGAATAGAAATAAACAATTAAAGATAAGGGGAAGGGAAGCAAACTCAATGATTTAGAGAAGTTTAGCCTCAATTGCTTGCGTCCTCTACCTTGGCCTCACTTGCCTCGAATATTCATAATTCACTAACTTGAATTGTCTACCTTTCAAGGACAAAGTATAAACTTCGCACTCTTTATCTTTCAAGGCTAAGATAGAAACCTCTTCTATCTATCTTTTATGGCTAAGACAAAACCATTTCTCATTACTTTTGAAGGCTAAATATAAACATTTTCTGCTTTTCAATAGCTAAGTAAAAACCTCCCTTTTTTACAAAGATTTGAATGTAAACAAATAAGACCTCTAAAGGTTAGGTGTTTACAAGAGTTTTGGCTCAAGGAAAATAAGTATCTAAAGATACAAAATGAAAAACCAAAAAAAAAGAATTTAATCTAATACAAAGATGAACTACTTAGCAAAAATGATGGGAAAGATGAAATATATGACTTTAAGCACAATCTCTTGGTTCTTCCTCTTGTTGAAGGTGTTGGAGTGGCTTATTTAGAGGCTTGATCATGTTTACAGCCATTAGGAATATTTGGTGAAGGAATATAGCCGTTGGAGTCTTCATAAATGTCATTTTTTGTTGTTTTCCATGCTATTGTATCGATACAATACCAAGAGTATCGATACATGAGTTAAAAATATGACCTTACAAACTGTTGTATCAATACTATAAGCTGAGTATCGATGCTTGTCATGTTGTATTGACACAACCACACTTTGTATTGATACATTTGGGTGTTTAAGCCAAACTTTAGCTACTGCTAAGTAATGTATCGATACATATAGGGTGTGTATCATTACTCATTGTATTATATCGATACATACTAATTTGTATTGATATATTTGAGGGTTTTAAACATAGAATCAATACATTTATGCATTGTCTCGATACAATTGAATGTTTCTTCTTAGCCCATACCAAAAATATCATTACTAGCCATTTGCTTGGTCTTTTGTAGATTTTTGCTCAAGGATATTATGCCTATAAGAATAAGACACAAGCTCTAATACCAATTATTAGACCTTTTAGTGGTGAATGAAATCAAAAAGAGGGTGAATTGATTTCTCAAAACTTTGGTAAATTAAAACTTTGATAAATAAAATTGAAAAATCTAAATAATAAAATTTGGAGTGTAAGTTAATGAATAAAAATAAACAATTAAAGACAAGGGAAAGAGAAGCAAACTCAATGATTTAGAAAGGTTCGACCTTAATTCCTTACGTCCTCTCATTTATCCTCACTT